>JAKCPI010005210.1:0-170825 GCA_023213315.1 Euborellia annulipes | reverse complement strand
TTTCTGAAGATAAGAATGCACCAAGGTAGTCGCTCTCATAAAAATCACTTCACTTGCTCGAACTGCATCATTCAGATTCGAGTTAGAAATACAAATCTCATCTATACACGTGAAACTTTTCTCAACAAACCCTCAAACACGTTTTTTTTTTTTTTTCACTCAACACTTGATTCATTGACAAACAAAAGGTTAAATCGAATCATAAAACAAACAAAAACTATTTTTCCAAGTCTTTCTTAAATTCTAAGAGGTTTGGCTTGAATTGTCTAGCCGATCGTCAACAGGCTCTGTCTCGGATCAGCAGGTGCGATGACAACCGTGACACACGCGATACTCGAGAGAGACGTTCTGCAAGCCGAGAACGACGTCGTCCTGACAGATCTCGTAGTCGAAGCAGAGAACGTGACAGAGATCGAGAACGTGAACGTGAAAGAGATCCGCGATCGAGAGCGAGATCGTGAAAGGGAACGAGAACGAGAACGAGAACGTGATCGGGAAAGGGAACGAGATCGTGAACGTGACCGAGAGAGGGAGCGTCGAAGTAGATCTCCTCGTCATCGGAACTCGAAACCAAGCAAACTCTCAAGTGAGCATTTCTATAATAAAATCTTTTTAATTTATGCCTTTATTATTAAAAATCTCAAAAATGGCCAGAAACAAAGGTCGTATTTTATAAAACTTTGATTCACTCCTGTTTTTAATCTCTCTTCAATCAGTCAGAAATTTTCATATTGTCCCGTGAGTATACTGAGATGGGTTTCCATTCCCTCCTCAGGAGGCGACATCACTGATAAAGTGCTTTATTCCATCGGCTAATCGCCTTCCCTGAGTTTTTAATAAATTCTCCCAATAGATGAGAGGGAGCAGATGTTATGGACGAGCATCTCGTCTCAGCCGATCTATTATATTATAGAAGTGTTTGATCATCTCGAAGCAGAGCTGGAGCAAAGGCGAACGAGTAAACAGAGTCATTATCCGAGCAGCCAGAACTCTAAAATAAGTTTAAATTTAAGAGCTTATGGATTAAAGTAAAAGTTCCTGACATATCTCCTAGAGAAAAACACCAACATTATTTTTTTCAGATCATGTTTGTTGGTAATTAAATATTTAAATAGTATATATAATTGCCAAAAATTCTAAAAAGAAAGATTTCAATAAATATACTGTCGACTCTCGATAATTTGAAATCCAAAGGACTACAAGAAAAATTCGATTTATTATCAAGAGGAAAGAAAATAAATTCGAATTATTAAGGGGGTTCAGGAGCGACGTCTAAACGTACATAAAAAAAACTAGACTCTTATAAGGAATTTTTCAATGCGGTTTTTTTTAAATGAATTAAATTCATAAGAGAGCATCGAGCTATAATTTTTTTAATGACTTATTAAAAAATTATCTCAATTAATTTTTTTGTTATCAAGTAAATACAAAAAAAAAATAAAACAATCTGTTCCAATTATTCTTTAATTATTTTTAAATTTAAAAATGAATTTATTGTTATTATTAATCACATATTAATTTAAGAAATTTTTAAAATAAGCTTAGATGATTTATTTAAAAACCAACTGTCAAATTGATGTCAGCATTCTTGCAATAGATGACAGGCTAGTCTAACAACTGATCCAGTATTAGCCTAGGTCTGGCCTATATTTATATATTTTTATGCTTTTATAAAAGATACATAATATATAATAACATTTATAAAGTATTTATAATTAAAAGATCAATGAAAATCAACCAAATGCATTAAATATTATTAGCTACCATTCTGACACCTCTTGGCAAATTTTTGAATTACTTGATTTTTTGGGCATACTTTTATGACACACAACGCCCTCTTATCGGGAAAAACATGCATAACACCTTCGCTCCTATTCCGCCTTAAGAGTATTTATAAAAATTTTGAAAATATGTATTAGCTTACATAAATTTTATATAAAACCTCAAGTAAAAATAATGAAAACAAACTTGTAAAATTTTTTCAGTATTCTTCAGAATTATAGACAGCGTTGAGGAAATATTGAAACTTTTTGCGATATTTTTGCTTTGTACTCATCGTGACAAACTAAAGAGAATTGGGAAGTTAAGCTGGGCTGAAAGAAAAAGAACATTACGCGGAAAATGAGAGGAGAAAATATTGCTAGGAAAAAATTCGAATTATAAAAGAGGCTGAGTAGTCAAGTTCGAATTATATCGTAGTACGCTCTCTCCCCATCTTGATACGAAAAGAATTTTGAGTTACCGAGCATATCAAAATACACAGCATTTTTACCGAAGTTTACAGCTGAAGAGTTCGGATTATCGAGAGTCGAGTATATACTTGTAATATTTTTCTTTTTTTAATTTAATTCTTTTTTGTGAGCTCTGGCCTTTAATATTTTATAATCTCTAAACATTAATCTTTCATAAAGTTATTGGATTATCACCTGCTCAATATCTTTATGATGGATTAATATATAAAAGGTGCATGTGACTGTATGAATGACTAATATTTGTAAATTAATAAATATCTCGAGTCGTATTTTTTTGAAATTCAGACTCTACGTATTTTTGGGATGAAATGATACTCCCCATCATCCAACATCGACAAGATCAAACCGTTTGTCAAAATTGTATGGAATATGTTTACTCTATTACCTTGACATCCGCCAAGACAGGATTTTTCGAAATTCCGAACCTCATTCTGGATAAAATTTATTTTTAAATATCAATTTGGAATTTGGAAGACTTATTGACTGGCAAATGAAATAGGTCAACTAGGGGAGACTCCCACCGAAGGCGGGCAATGTGGCTAGTATAGGTGATGATTTTAAATGTTATACGAGTAGGACGAGTTTTCAAAAAAAAAAAAAAAAAAAAAAAAACCCCAGACACTCTTACCAATAATATATCGGCTTACATGTTTTAAAATTATGACGAAACGCTTTTTTTAATATTTAACGGCATTTAATTGTTTCCTCTGCTTACTCAACCTCACAGCTCGGAGCAAATGGAGTAGCCCTCAGGTTTCTCCATCTGTCAAATCCAGAGCTCCAGAGTGACGCTTATAACAAACGAACGCTTCGAAGCTGCACGGAGCGTTCCAGAGCATATATCCGATCGCAGCTCATACTCTATAGACTATTTATCATCTGTTGCCGATCATCTATGAGGGTAAGGATACTTTCTCTTATTAAAAACTTGGAGATGGTCCTAAACAGGACTGAATCATAATTGTTTTTCTAAAATATGATCTTCGTTTCTTTAAATTTTATTTCCTGGCCATGTTTGAAGCTTTATTAATCAAATAATTTGATCACTCTCTTCACAAACTTGAAACGTAACGTACGATATTTGGTGTTGTCAATAAATAAATTGTACAAATGTGAAATTGAAATAACACGTATTATATATGTTACGCTGAATTGACCAAATTCATGAAATCGGCAAAGTTTTGCCCTTTTCGTCAATTCGGCAAGCCCTCTGCCGAGTTCACGAATTAGACAATATTTTTTGTCAGTTTTGGCTATTTCACGAAAAAAGCAGCCATTTGCTTTTTTTTGTTTTTCATTTCTCGATTATATTTAGCACCTAAAAAAACTTGTATAATGCAATCTTGGTTGAGATTATTAGGATAATTAATAAAATAAAGTAAAAAATTATTTGATGAAGCTCTGGAACCTTCTATACAATTTCCAAGAGGATTTGGACCAGTAGGTTCAATGAAATAATTAAAAAAAAAACATCATTATATATTATTATTAGTATTAATATTTTAGCCAACCACTGAAGAAGTCTTACAGCAAGTGGACGAAACATTGTCTGGGGTCAAATAAAGTTTTGTTTTAGAAAACTTTTTGACTTTCATTGAACCTACTGGTCCGAATCCTCTTGTTAATTAAAAATATTTTATCTATCCAACTTTTGGTTAAGGAAAAAAGCCGTGGCTCATTCGAGGAAAGACGGATTAAAATGGTTTATAATAATTTAGATTATGGAGAAAAAGCAAAAATAGCTGCAAGTTGTTTTAAATATTATATCGCTTCGATTTAATAATGTTAAAATTGAAGCTACTTGAGCTCCACCTATATATTTAGGACTATATTCGGCCATTTCCCTCATTCTTCGGACTCCCAACTACTGTTCAATGCGTGTGCGAAGTATAGCTGCGAAAATAAACGCACAGAATGGGCGTTGCCCATTTCGTGAAATAGGCAAAAATTTTGTTGCCGAATTCACGAAAACGGCAGAATTTTGCCGATTTCATCGATTTTCGTCGATTCGGCGTAACATATATATACCGGTATATATAGTCCGGGTTGACCGAGCTGAAGCGCGGTCTTTATTTTTTGATAAACTTGTAGAAGACTAAAAAAAGTACACCAGCAAAGTACTAGTATCTGAATTTTTCCAAAGACGAGACCTTGCGCAATTTGGTACCGGAAATAGTGAAAATTTGAAAAAATCGTTAGAGCCGTTTTCGAGAACTGATGAGCTAACAAACGTACATTGTTCGTTTATGGTCTAAAGTTAATCCTATTTGAGATACTTATTCACAACTGAATCTTAAAAATGAAATTTCTCCCAAGCTGCAAAAAGAGTTATAAATATTAAGTAAGGAGGGTTCAACAAAATTATAAAATACACAAAGGTGTCTTGTGATAAAGGGCCCCATTTGCTGAAATACCACAAATGAATTTATTAGCATAACTCAAAAAAAACAACGCAGCGTATGCATTTTAAATTTCATTCAGTTCTTGATAGAAGAGAAGCAATTTATTTCAAATCGTAATCTACTGTATTTATATACACCGCAATCAGTTCTTGATGATAGTGTATTATTAATTCTCTTTCTCTAACCAATTTTTAAATGTTTTATCCAATTTAGCAAAAAAACAAAGAAAGGTACGTGCATTTTATTTCACTCTATCTTAGAATGAACTTTTTTTTATATATTTGTAATTCAATTTTTTAATCGTTTCTTCTTGGCTATATCTAAATTTCTTTAAAGTTCTTGAGAAACTTGGCATTGACATCGGGATTCCAAATTTGACACCGGGAGGACTTCTTCTTGCTAGTCAACAGCAACAGCAAGCAGCAGCGGCTGCAGCTGCAGCTACAGCTGCCGTAGCAGCAATTTCTGCGACCACAACTGGCACGCAATTGACAACCTCGACAGCTTCGACAGGACAATCATCTCTTAGTAGTAGCAACACGCATGCAACTCCCCAGCAACTCATTGAACGGACCTGTCAACAGCAAGCTGATAGAGTTCTTAGCGAATCAGGACTGCCAATGCCCAAGTATGTCGCATCTCTTTCATTTTCTCTATATGCTTGTATAAAGAGTTATAACATGCACTGTCGTTTTGTGAAAAAAATTTAATATTTAAGGCGGAACAGGAGCGAAGTGGTTGCGCATGTTTTTCCTGATAAGATGATGGCGTTGTGTGTCATAAAAAGTATGCCCAAAAATCAAGTAGTTCAAAAATTTGCCAAGAGATGTCAGAATGGTAGCTAATAGTATTTAATGAATTTGGCATTTTCATTGATCTTTTAACAATAAATACTTTATAAATGTTATTATATATTACGTATCTTTTATAAAAGCATAGAAATATATAAATATAGGCCATTAGGAGATCGTCTGTTAGACTAGCCTGCTATCTATTGCAAAAATGCTGAACTAATTTGACATTTGATTTTTTAAATATATCATCTAAGCTTATTTTAAAAATTTCTTAATTAATATGTGATTAATAATAACAATAAATTCATTTTTAAATTTAAAAAAAATTAAAGATTATTGGGACAGATTGTTTTTTTGTATTTGCTTGATAACAAAAAAATTAATTACGATAATTTTTTAATAAGTCATTAAAAAAATTATAGCTCGATGTCCCAATAATCTCTTATGAATTTAATTCATTTAAAAAAAAAACCGCATTGAAAAATTCCTTATAATAGTCTAGTTTTTTTTTAAAGTACGATTAGAAACTATAGGTTGTCTATTGAACCAGAAGTCATGGCATCCGACTAATGCTGGCACCAACAATACGTCAGGAGTTGCCAAGAGCCCCTCTAAGCTCGAGGCAAACAGCACATTGTCCTGATGAAGGCCGGAATATCGGCCGAAAAGTCGACAAGTGTCTAAAATAAAGCGAAACCAGTAATATATTTTTTTCTTTATCGCTTTCGGATGCCTTGATCTCCTCACTACTCAATAGTTTTCTTTTTAGTCACTGCAAGAAATATAATTAAAAGGAAATTTCTTAAAAAATTACAGTTTTATGTTTCAGAGCCTATTTGGACATCTGGCTGACAAGTTTGCGCTTGTTTCGGCACAATGAGCTGCCGTCTTCAGAGCCAATTTTAACTCTTCACTAATTATCTTAAAATAGAGAAGTCGAAATTTTAACAAACAAAAAACATAAAAAACCTTCAATCTCCTTATGTCAATTTTCAACCAATAGCTTGACATTTCTATCAAATAAAAACTGTATAATATTAAGAAATTGATTAAAAAATATTAATGATTATTACCTTGAAAGTTGGCATAAGAAAATTGAAGGTTTTTTTTATACGCTTTCTCTATTATAAGATAATTAGTGAAGAGTTAAATTGGCTCTGAAGACGGCAGCTCACTGTGCCGAAACAAGTGGAAACTTGCGCAAACTTGGCAGCCAGATGTCCAAATTTGCTCTGAAATATAAAACTAATTTTTTTATTTATATTATCAATTACCATCTTGAAGTAAAACTACCGATTTTTAATTTAATTGTATACTGGTCTACACAAAAAACTTTCAATAAATATTATTGGCTATGTAATGCCATATATACTCTTACTAACCCCCACCTAACATTTGCTACAAGCTAAAAAATATATCTAATGTTTTTCAGGTATTACAACCCGGCAGCATTCACTCCTCTAGAATATGCAAATCGAATTCAAAAGCGTCGACTTCTTTGGCATAAATCGCAGCCGCCAGCAGCCGAATTGGCCAAAAACGCAGATCCCGGGTCATCGAGTCAATGGGAGGCGACGACATTTGCGCACGATAGAGATGGAAATATGGCTGCTAAATTTAAGAGATTAATGGGAATCAAAAACCAAGGTAATTCCTTCGTTGATACTCTCTTTATTTGGAAATATTAATTAATTAATTAATTCCGTTTAGGTTCTTCGAGTTCAGGAGAGCCGCCTGCAACTAAAACCTCTAATCCGACTGGCGATGAAATGTTAAAGAAACAGGAAGAGATGTTCAATTCAATGGAAAGCCAGTATGAAGTGGCCAGATTAGCCACGCACACGCATAGGTACGTTCAAATCCCTCTTCTGCTAACCGTGGTAAATACAATAGCTAATATAAAAAAATTCCTTGCAGAGGTCTTGGACTTGGATTCGGTGCCTTCCAGCCAAGATGAAATATCAAACCAACCATCGTGTATCATCTCTGACTCAGGTCTAAACTTTTTTTTTATCATTTTATTGCCTTTTTTTTTATTATTTATTTTTCTTTAAATAGGAAATCACAAAGAAATACAATCGTTTTTTTTTTGTGATTCCCCAATTTTGAAAAGTACAAAATTTACAAATATGTAAATCTTTTATTGTAAATTTCTTTAAAAAAAAAAAATATGAATTTTTTATTAATATAATTTAAATGTGTATATACTAATAAATTGTAATGTATTTAATAATAAATAAATAATAAATTTATGTTAGATATCCTTAATTTTTTTAATAATAATTATTTCCTTTTAATAATACAATTTTAAATTTTAGTTCACTTCGAAAATTGGAATTATTACCAAATTTTAATATTTTATATTCGAGCTGTGATGCGTTGATTGCTTGAAACATGAGTATAATTTAAAAAATTTATATTATTTTAATTAAATAAATAAATAAATAAATTTTAATTAAACTTTTGTATTTTATTATCAAAAATTGAATTGAAGGTCTTAGACGGTCAATCATTTTGATCAAATGATTCAGTCAATCGATTGACGCGCCCTTCAATCAAACCTTCAATCTTTTTATCAAAACTTAGTCACAGTCTAGTTTTCGTCTCAGAAGGACGTTTCGAACAATGGTGTCCAACACGGATTTGGCCTTCCTTGCATTGACGTTGGTTGCCGTTTAAGGGAAAAATCAAAAGCGGAAACGACGTTGCTCCAAGGAATGGTACAAATTAAGAAATCGCTTCATTGCCCGGCATGTGACTGATGTAATAATTGATCAAACTGGTGGGCCTAGACCTCCCTGGCCTAGACGATCAGTCGATTGATACAAATGATTGAGTCATTCAAACTTTCTATCAATCAACTTCAATCATTGGCTCAAGCGTCAAACAGGTTCCAAGATGGTCAATCTGGCTTGATTCAATCTTTTGATCAAAATGATTGACAATCTAGGACCTTCTTTAGTCAGAAATAAATTAATAAAGAATTGAAAAAGTTTTATTTTATTTTAATATGAAAACTATTAAAATAAAAATAAATTATATATTTCACAAATAGTTTGTACATATATATATATATATATATTTTCTTTATGAATTAAAAAAAAAAAAATATTTGTAAAATAGAGAGCTCTCTAATAATTAAACTTTCAATGCTCTCCTAATTCGGCTCTTGATTTTCCTAATGTCTTAGGCATCTTCTTATTCGTAGAATCTTCTAATTCTCTTTGTTTATAATAATGAGGCGCAACTTCTAGAAGCCATTTACTTTCAATTTCAGTCACCTGGAATTTTAGAGAGTAAATTGTATTAATTTGAAAAATTAATTCATTTAGTGAATTTTATTTGGAGAATAGTCAATTAATAAATTGTAGGAAAAGGAAAGGTATAAAAAGGATTTAGTTTCGCCGTTATTTAAAGTTAGATTATGCAAATATGCAATCAAGAAGAGATTTGCTTGATAAGAGAGTTTTTGAAATTAATCCTTTTCTTCGTCCAATTTCAAGTAGCTTTTGGCCATTCGATTTGGCTTTGTAATGTTTAATCCTCCTTCAGTATTAAATTTTATTACAAAATATACCACATCTCATCATTTTATTAAGAAAAGGTCAAAATAATAGAAGATGGGACGGGGGCTTTTCCAGGTATAATAAAAAACTTTATATTTTGTTGCCGACGTTTCGAGAGCAGGGCACACCCATCGTCAGGGCACGCAAAATTGTGAAAAATAAGTGCAGGTGGTTTGAAATTGATTTCTTTTAAGTCTAAAAAAAATTCATATGTTATATATAATTTTTAAAAAACATACAATCCCATACTATCTGGACAATTTTGCGTGCTCTGAGGATGAGGGCGACTAGCTCTGGAAACATCGGCAAGAAAATATAGTTTTTTATTACACCTAGCTGATTTTCCTGGAAAAGCTTCCGTCCAATCTAATTGGTATCCAAATGATTTAAATAAATTCATCGGACTGCCTGGGATCTGAACCCGCGACCCTTGGTATAGAAGGACAGCACGCTAACCCATACACCAAGGTCCGAGGGCAATATTTCTTTTAATTTCCTTTTGATTCTACTACTTTAAATAATGAAATGATGGGATATTTTTATAAAAAAAATTTGGTTCTGAATGTGATTTCTTCGTTACAATGGTAATTCGCTTAACCATTGACCTTTTGGGAGAAATGTAAAGATGGTTCCGCTGAGTAAGGACCCGGCATTGAGACCAGAAGATTGAATCAAATAAAGTTGGAAGCAATATCCGAACTTAGACGGTGCATTCGCATTCCCCTTTTTAAAACTTTCCTTAGATGTTTAAATTTGTTTTAATGAGTGATTAAAATGAATATACAGTACCTGTCTCATATATTCTTTAGTAGTAAAGACGAGTTCATGATATAAAACCCAGCGAGGCAATTCTTCAAAGAGACACGAGGTGGGATGGATCATAACTGTTTGTTGATGCTTCACAGTTTTATAATTGCCTCCTTTGCTTAAACGTGCTATATGATAGAAATAGCCAGCTGTGATTGCCTGAAATTAACGAATAGAGATAGAGATTAATTTTCTTGAAAAAAAAAAAAAAAAACAATCGAGGCCAAATGTTTTTTGTTGAAAATTGATTGGATACCTTTCTGATGTTGATTGTATCTCCTGCACAGGAGACCAGATCGATTTCAACTCTTTGCATTAAACCAGCAAGTTGTTCGCGTACATCTCTGGCTCTTTTCATTGATCGATGTTGAATATAATTTTCATAGCACCTGACAAAAAACAATTTTAGTTTTTAGTTTGTTTCCTTATTCAATTTCTGTTATAGTGAGCGATTTAGGGTTCAGACTTGCCAGGATTTACTGCCTTTCCGGGACCAATAAATTTAAACTAACGCGGACCACTAACAAACAGTAATTTTAAAAGGTACCAATGAATACGTATATGATTTTGGATTTGAATAACTTCCAAGGAGGCGATCTCATACTCACACTCCTCATATATGTATTTTTGCGAAAGTGTAAAAGTTCGTATAAATGCACAAAAAAACGCTCATTTTAGGAAGTGGGGTGAATGGGGTGTTCGTCATTCCTCTGAATCCACCTTTACTCTGAAGATAATTTTTTGCAATTACTGGAGTATTAATAAATTTTCATGATTGGTCAATTGAAAATTAATTCGGTGATCGAAGATTTATTGCAATTGTTTGTACCAAAGTATTATAAGTTATATAATAAATATTACATATATAGGTAAGAGAATGTTAAAAGCAGCATGTCTATTATTTTTTGTTTTATTTGCACAAAGTAAAGTAAAAATTAACATATTTTACAGGCCTGAAGATGGTGTATGATTCCCACAGAAACTGCTCTCTAGCCCAGTAGCCTGTCTGCAAAAAATAATAAAAATTCTGTTTTTTTGTTATTATAAACTTACCTTGGTACAAACAATTGTAATAAATCTTCCGATCACCGAATTAAAAATTATATATATAATTCATATAAGTTTAATATTTATTAATTCAAACAGCTGAAAAAGATAGCGAGAACAACCACGGATTTGACAATTTGTGCTCGATCGCTAGGCAACCGCACCGCACTAGGCTATTTGAATTAAATAGATTTAGTCATCGGCATTAATAATACGTCACAGACAACAGTTGCCGACATATGAGAGGTTCAAAGCAAAAGTGGACCAAGTCCAAAAGTAAACAATTTTCTAATTTTTCCCTTTTTGGATAGTAAATTCTGGTAGTTATTCGGTGTCCGAATTTCAATACTAATCCTCCAGGGTGCAGCAGTTCCTTAATTCAAAAAAAAAGAAATCCAAAAAACTGAAAATAAAATTTAAAATGTGTACTTAGATAAAGTATAATTTAAGTTCTTAACGATTGGTGAGATGTAAAATAAATAAATTTTAAGAGGAATTAAATATAAGCCTTTAACTTTGATTCATTTTTTCTCAAAAGAGTAAAAAGTGGACTTGGCACACGTGATTTTGCTCTCAACTCCATTTTCATCTCTCTCAATATAGGCCTACTAGTCGGATTTTAATCAGCTCCTGTGTCCCGTTGAAAAAAGGAATATGGAACTTTAAAGTGAATGCCACGCATTTATTTACAATAGAATCACAAAACTTCTATGGCAGTCTATGGGCAAATAAAAAGAAAAGGGCCTACCATTGGGTAGAGAATGCCGAGTCACTCCATTGGGAGTAAACATTCAGAAGCATCAGATGATCTCCGCCAGGAACAAAAAAATTCTTTCTCGCTGAATCTGCATGTAAAATTTTATCTTTTGGTCTGTAGAAAATTGCACCATTTACTGATAACATTGCGGCTATACTCAGGATCTCTTCTGAACATTTATATCTGAAATATTATAAGACATTAATTATACAATTTTTTTGTTTATATTATTTTTATATATACTTTTCTGAAGCCAAAATCATTTTGGCCATCATTGGATCGACGGGAAATTCTGCCATTCGCCTTCCTAATTTTGTTAATTCTCCTTGGTAATTTAGAGCCCCCAACGCATACAATTGCTCTAAAGCGAGTACCAAAGTCTCATGGGGTGGGCGATCCAAGAAGTCGAAATGAATTAAATCGTTTATGCCTAGAGCCTGGAAAGAAATATTAATCGATTTAAATCCTTTTCAGAGAATTCCTGTATGTTTTTCAGAGGTGCACCCTCCTTCGTTTATATCCAAATATTGCAATATATAAATACTTTTAATGTTAAGACGGCGTTTCCCAAATTGATTCTCTGGATCTCAGGCACCGTATTGTCCTCAAGTTCGTGTTTATAAGCCCAGGCTGTGTAGAGGCGGAAACATTTGCCAGCGGCGACTCGCCCAGCTCTGCCTGCTCGTTGATTCGCAGATGCCTTTAAAAAAAAAAGATAAGCATTTAATTTATTATGGACATCATTCGAAATAAAACTAATAAGGAATGAAAAACTTCTCCTTGACAGCACGCCCGAAAAGTTAAAATTTGAGAAAGCAATTTGATTTTAAGGGGGTTCAGGAGCGACGTCTAAACGTACTTTAAAAAAAACTAGACTATTATAAGGAATTTTTCAATGCGGTTTTTTTTTTAAATGAATTAAATTCATAAGAGATTATTGGGACATCGAGCTATAATTTTTTTAATGACTTATTAAAAAATTATCGTAATTAATTTTTTTGTTATCAAGCAAATACAAAAAAACAATCTGTCCCAATAATCTTTAATTTTTTTTAAATTTAAAAATGAATTTATTGTTATTATTAATCACATATTAATTAAGAAATTTTTAAAATAAGCTTAGATGATTTTTTTTCCCCCCCCCCCCCCCCCCCCCCCCCCCCCCTAACCCCGGCCCCCCCCCCCCCGGGCTAGGATTTTAAAATTCATCTGTCAAATTAGTTCAGCATTCTTGCAATAGATGGCAGGCTAGTCTAACAGCCGATCACCTAAAGGCCTATATCGGGCCTATATTTATATATTTTCATGCTTTTATAAAAGATACATAATATATAATAACATTTATAAGTTTTTTACCTTATATTTAATTAACTTATTATATTATTATTTATATTTAAACATAGTATTTATTGTTAAAAGATCAATGAAAATCAACCAAATGCATTAAATATTATTTGCTACCATTCTGACATCTCTTGGCAAATTTTTGAATTACTTGATATTTGGGCATACTTTTTATGACACACAACGCCATCTTAGCGGGAAAAACATGCGTAACACCTTCCCTCCCGAGCCCCCTTAAGTTGCAAGTTTAATGATTCCGGCACTGGTTTTGGAAATTTTTATTAGAGACATCCCTTGTCCTCTGCCCAAAGAGTGAGTCATTGTACAGTCGGCGCCACAAGTGCCTAAGCTTAAGGCTCCATACTCGAGCACTTGTTGACCCGACTGTACATTAATATTACTAGAAGAAGAAAGACTTATGAGATGGTATTTTAAGATAAAAAATTAAAACCTTTGAAATAGGAACCACGATAAGAGATTCCATTCCTGTTCGTGAATTGAAATTATTCTGCTTACAAAATCCAGGATCTATCACATATATTATATTATCTATCGTCAGTGAGGTTTCAGCAATGTTTGTTGCCAAAACAACCTAAAAGAAAAAAAGGAATTTTAATAAATAGATTTAGAGTAATCTAACAAGAGCAAAGAAATAAATACCTTTCTTGCTTGTGGTGGGGTGGGTTCAAAAATCTTTGCTTGCATATCACTCGGGAGATTAGCGTAGACAGGTAAAATAATTAATTCTTTAATCTGGCCAGCGAGACGTCTTGTGCGCTCTTGTAAAATCTCCTGGCACGTTTCAATTTCTTCTTGGCCAGTGAGAAAGACAAGAATATCACCAAGTGGTTGGGTGGCATGAATTTGCAAAATTGAAACCACACAAGCGTCAATATAGTCAGCCTCTGGCGCTTTTGTGTAATAAATATCAACGGGAAATCTCCGTCCTTAAAAACAAATATCATCTTTTAATTTGGAATTCTTTAAAAAAAAAAAAAAAGGAAAGTTGAATTTACCTGGAATTTGAAAAATTGGCGCGTCATCAAAGAATTGACTGAATTTTTGTGCATCGAGAGTTGCACTTGAGATAAGTAATCTGAGTTCAGGGCGAAAGCGCGCGATGTCCTTTACTAATCCAAATAAAATATCTGTGTGGAGGGTTCGTTCGTGAGCTTCGTCGATAATCATCACGCTGCAAAAGGAAAAAATTAGTTGAATAGTGAAACGTGACTGTAGCTGATATGTTGAATAAGGAGAGAGGATCCTATTTAATGATTAAGCACTTATTCGGAACGTTTCGGCTGGGATCCACTCTGCCATCTTCAGCCTTTTATAAAAATAAAAATTTTAATATGCTCTTTGAAGGCTAGGGTAGATCCCAGCGGAAACGTATTTAAATTAAAGAGAATCTTAAATAGCTTGTTCGTTTGCACTGCAATATTTTAACCATGGAATAGTATAAAAGGACTTTATAACAGGTAAATGTGCAACATGGCAACGTTGTAAATTTTAGTGATATTTTGATGATTTTTTTAAATTTAATCATATTTTTTAAAATAGCCTTCGGCGAGCTTCGCGCCTAGCCTGGGGGCTTCGCTCCTCTGGTCCCCCGCCAGCTGTCTCGGGCCTGCCTGCCGCGGATCCTCGCCTTTTCTTTTTTTTTTGAAAAAAAAAAAACAAACTTTTTTTTCTTATTCACACTAACACACACATTGAAACGGTATTTTCGGCGATTCAGGCCATTTAAGATTTTTGACGATAACCGTTATTTGAATATATGTATTTGGGGGGTCCAGGCATTCTTATTTAAGCCATTTGGCTGCAAACCCGCGACTCTTGGTATAGAAGGCCAGCACGCTAGCTACTACACCAAGGCCCGAGGGCAATGAAATTGTTGATTTGAATATTATGGGTTACAGCTCATATAGCCAGACTAGCAGCAAACAAGAGCTACTCTGAATCAGGAATTAAACCTTATATTCCCAATTAACAATATCATTGTTGAATTTATACTACTAAAAGGAGGCACTAAAGATTTTTTACGTTCTTTATAAAGAATTTATTTTAATAAATAATTCCTCAAGGGGAATTCAATTTCATCGACAATTTAAGTAAAATGGCAAGTGAAAATAAAATAATTATTTTTCTCTATTATAAGAGATTTTTTTGCCCCTTCATATAAATAAATAATCTCACCTATAACTTTGTAAATCGGGCTCTGAAAGAAATTCTCTGTGTAATGTTCCATCCGTCATATATTTGAGTACAGTCCTTTCCGAGGTACAATCTTCAAAACGAATACTATAACCTACCTAAAAAAAAAACAAAGAATATCTCTTAAATACTAAATTAAATCTAAACTACGTAAAATGAGCTTAAAAATATAATACCTCGTTTCCCAATTTGACCCCCATTTCCTCTGCAACTCGAGCAGATACACTCATTGCCGCAACCCGACGGGGTTGTGTACAACCAATTTTCTTTTTATCCTTTGTAAATCCAGCCTCCATTAAATATTGGGGCAATTGAGTTGTTTTCCCTGAACCTGTTTCTCCTTGTATGATTAAAATCTGTTAAGAAAAAAGTTTTAATTAGACAATTTGGCGTATGATTTTCGGTGGTCCCTTTAATGAGTTGATGAGTTTAAGTAAAAAAAAATTCTACATGTCAGCAACTTAAAAAATAATACTTTATAACCCAATCTCTTTTTTTTTTTTATTTGAAATTCCTATCGGGATCCCCGTTTATTTACCCGAGGTGCTTCCGTGCACGAAGACACACACCTCAAACCCAACCGGCCTCTGGCCGTAGCCATCTACCGGCATCCGGTGAAGTTACATTTATTTCCTATCTCTAACTCCTCCTTCTGCTTACTAATCCTTATTTCTGTTTCCACCAGGTCTCTTTTATCCAACCTCTTCTATGCTAGGGGGGATGCCCTAGTTCGAAGAGGGACTCCCTCAACACCGACTCCTTTCGAAGAATGCATCACTGAGAGGAAACCCTTCTTTACGTTCACTCCACAGGACGGGATGTCACAGCAACTCCCTCTCCTTGTAGAGTTGCCTGGAGGCTATTGTGGTGAGATCCAATATTCCTCCAATCCAATGCCTGCTTGAGGATTGGTTTAAATATTTTTATTTAATGAAAAAATCCCTCACGCCCAAGATTTTATCTTCTTTGTAGAAGCCGACATCCTAGCCCACTACACCGGGTAATACCCGGCTAAATGTGGCCCACCCACATGGACATTACAGATATAAATTTTTTTTCAAATCGGACAATATCTTCTGTGAGAATTTTTGCCTCAAAATTTCGAAATTTCGACTGAAAATCCTAAAATTGTCATTAAGTTTAGTTGGGTTATAAAGTGACCATATTTTTGGATAACTTGCGATGAAAACTGACATTCTAGCCACAAAATGCCCCTGGAAGGGCCAGAGATGCCTCCTCTGGGCAGCGGCGTCATTCCAGCATTTGAGGGCGGAGGGGGCGAAGCTCAACAAGGGCGTCGTTTTTTAAGTTGTAATATAATTTACAAAGAGAACTCATACTGTTTTTGGCAAAACAGTCTATGGAAAGAATATGATAAAATCTTACCGTCCCTGGGCTATATTTGTAGATGCCTTTGGGCGCTTATGTCGGTATAGAGGGGAGCCAAAGGCTTGATGCACCTGGGGCGGAAAGGGCAAGTGCCCCCCTTCGCCCCCACCTAGTTACGCTACTGTCCTCTGGGCGCTTAATTGTACTGAATTTGCCCCGTTTTCGGCCCCAGAGGATGCAAGGAGTAGTGGCTGAATGTATAATTTATAATGAAGAGATGAAGGCAGCCAAAGCAAAATATTTATTGTAAAACAATGTGGACGTTTCAGAGGGACATGTACAGTATTTTATTTACCTCTAGCTTAGGGAGGCTCTTGGCTGGATGGTCACTCTTGAATCAGAAGTCATGTCACCTGACGAATGTTGGCAGCTCCTGACATATGTGCGAACATTCAAGAATGTCCATCCCTCAGCCAAGAGCCCCTCTAACTCGAGGCAAATAAAACACATGTTCTGATGAAAGCAGGAATAATCGCCCGAAACGTCGACATTGTTGTTCAATAAAGCATGATAAAATTTTTTTTCTTTATTTTGCTTTGGCTGCCTTAATCTCTTCATTATAAAATAATTAAAAGTGTGATGAACCTCGCGGGCCGCCGCGGCCTGGTCAAAGACTATAAATAAATAACGGAAATGGCAAGAAATAATGGCATGCTGTGTCAGTGATTGAAAATTTGATTCTTACTTGATGTTCTTTGATTGCAGCAATCAATTCTTCTTTAAATTTATAAATGGGTAAACTTCTTTTAGTTTCTTCAATAGATAATTTTTTCTTCTCTGATTCGGTCAATTGTGGCACGTCTTCCTAAAAAAAAAAAGAGCCCTATAATAATCAATTAAAAATTAATACAAATAAAATAAATACCTTGGGAGGTTTCGTCCCGGGCATTTGATTTAGTGATTGAACAAATTCAATTTGATCTTCAAGTACAAGATCATATTCTTTAATTTCTTTTTGTAATTTTGCCATTTGATTTTTATCTTTGGATCCAAAATGAAAAACGGCACTTGACATTTGTTCTTCCTCCCATTTTTTTTGTTCATAATGTGGAACTTTTTCCTTTTCATCAATCTCTTCATATTTTTCATTTGATTTATCTTTTTGTTCAACATCAGGCATATGATAGCGATGAACTCTCTCGAGTTCTTTGGCTCTTTCATGTTCTTTGGCTAATTCTAACAGTCTTCTTTTATGTTTTCTTTCTTCTTTTTCTCTTTGCGTTAATCTAAAAAAAAAAAAAAAAAGATCAATGATTAAAGTGCTTTTTCTTCTTATCTGTGTGTGCCAGTATCTGTCAGAGATGTCACACTTACAGTATTGTGCGAATTAATGTGAACACGGCCAAAAAATTAATATTTTGCTTATGGCAACAATGCTATATTCAATCTAAGAATTGATTATATTTAAAATCATATAGTGTTTCAAAATAACTGGATTGTACGAGTTTTATATATATATATATATATATATATATATATATAAGAATCTATCCTTAGAGGAAGTTTACTCGCCGTTCCTTATGGTGGATAAGGTAAGATTTGATTAAAAACAAAATGTTTTTTAATGTTGGTATTTTATTACGACTGTTTTCTGCAGAATTTCACAGTTTCGGAGTCAAATACCCCATCCTCAAGCTTAAACAACATACATATCATCATCACGATTTTGTTCACAAATAATGTCAATCTTTTATAATTTAATTATAGCGTTATGATTTGTATAAAAACAAATAAAATTTTTTTTTTTGTGTTCACATTAATTCGCACAATATTTGAAGACGCAGAAGGACCCGAGCCAAATTTATTTGTCATGTTCTAATCCAGTAGGAGCTCGGGCAGCTCGGCTATTGGTCAAAAAAATTACTTACTCGTTATCAGTGAAAAGATTCTCATCATCAATAATATCGGCTTCTAATTCATTTATTTTATCCTCTTTTCTTCTTTCTAAGTATTTTCTTCTTGATTCTAAACGTAATTTTGGAAGAATTTTTTCTCTATCCGTATTTTCAATATTAAGTCGTTTTGCAGCCTCTTCAAATGATTTCTTATCTAAAAAACAATTTTAAGTAAAAATAAAAAAATAATTTTTGGTAAATATCGATAAAGTAGTATCTATTGTATATTAATAAAAATTCACTCCCATTTGAAATTAAGTTTTGTAGGGGAAAAAATTAGAAGAATTTGTGAATTTGGCTTCATAAGAGTGTGAATTTTGTTGGAGGGACTTTGACAAAGACAAACTACTTTCATAATTCACAAATAATCACATAAATATATTATATTAAAATCATAATTGATAAAACTTTTCCAAAAGTATGAGATAGAGAATTAAAGACAACAAAGACAGTGACGTTGCTTGAAATTTGGTTCCCTTAGGCAAAACTTGTATGTATATATATATATATATACCGGTACATGCTATGTCACTAAAAATAAACTTTATGCTAGCGAGAGCTCAAAAAGCATGAATTTTAGTGAGATGATAAATCAATCATTTTATTATAGTTGAATAATTTATACTTTGCTTGGAAAAAATATAATTACTCTTTAAGTTGTGTGATTTTAAGATTGTTTAAGATGACTGAAAATTTAATAAAAAATAAATAATTGTTATACCTGATGCTTGTACAATATTTCTTGTTCTTTCTTGATCTTTCTTTTTGAGACGATCGGCGAATTCATCTCTTTCTTTCAGGTCTTTAATTCTTTCAACTTCAGAAGCATCAGGGCTGTCAGAGTCCGAATCATTTTTGCTGTATTTTGCTCGTTTCGATTCTCTAGAAGACTTATATTTATCCATTTTCTCTTAACTTCACATATAATTTATCTGTGTATAACTTTAATTATTAATAATTAAAAGCATAATATTGTGAGATGTTTTTTGATCAAATTGACATTTTTAAAGATTTAAGTATAGACTGAAGCTAGAAACAAACCAAACAAACTAATCAAAAAAATGCCAACATAATTATTTGAAATTTCCCTAAAAATATTAACCATTTATTGTAATCAAAAACTCTTAACAAAAATATTTTAGCAACAATAATTTGAAATTTCTCAAAGAATTTTTATGATATTAATAAAAAATTTCATAGATTATAATAATTTTGTTGATTTTTTTTTAACCCTTTTTTTCTTCTTCTGGCTAAACTGATTTTAACTTAAAATAATTTCTATCTTCATTAGTAATGTTGTTGAAATGGGAAAAATAACGTGAAAAATTTTAAAGTACAAAATTCTATTCTGAATTCATCGTCATTATTTCAATTTAAAAAAAACCCCAAGAATGTTAGATGAATTTACGAGTATTATATTTTAAAATTTCACGCAATGTTTTTGAGTAAAATAACCCAGAGAAATTGTCTAATATTTAGGGAATCAAAGAATATTCTAAAAATACCTTATAAATCTAAATATTTTCATCAATGTTCCTCTCAATCGCTTCACTTATATCTAGGTAAATTTTTAAATTATATTTTTTTCAGAAGACAATTAATTTAATAAATTTTGACGTTTCAGATAAATCACGCACGGATGCTCATAAATTCAATAAAATAAATGCAGCTGAAATAAATAAATTGAACAGTTTGATTTCAATTTCCCGATTCTATTGTACCCCAAATGTCTCAGGAAATGCAAATAAGCCTTCAAATGAAACGGAGCCTCCTAAGAAATCCCTTTATCAACGATTAAAAGAAATGTACAGAGATTATTGGTATGTTCTGGTCCCAGTTCATGTGGCGACTTCAATTTGCTGGTTTGGAGGATTTTATTATCTAGCTAAAAGGTAATTGAATAATAGAGATTATTTAAATTTAGAATTATTTCGAAATTATAGATCTGTTAAAGAGAAGTTTGAACATTGTTATTGAAAGTTATTCTTTTTCTCACACTTTTACTTTCAACGAGATCATCCTCTGAACTTTTCAAAACACGGGAAAAGGCGGAACAAAAGAAAAATTTCCAAGCAAATGCTTATTTCCTTAGATTTAACCAAAAATGATGAAATATCTTTAAAATTTGATTATTTTATTTTCATTTTGTGCAAACAACTTTCACACGATTCAATTATTTAAAATATTGTGAATTGCTATTCACTGTATGATAATACAACAGTTTCGATGTACAATGAGGGACAATATTAAGTCACACCCATGCGTTTTCTACTTGTGATTATTTCATTGTTTTTAAAAAAATATTATATATTCTTTAAATTGAAACTTTCATGGGTCAAACCCAGAAAATTTCCAATAAAGATTTTCATTTTCTTTTATAAAAACAATGAAATAATCACAAGTAGAAAACGCATGGGTGGGACTTAATATTGACCCTCACTGTACCGGAATAATAATTTTAATTTTTAGGAAAAGTTCGCTCTGCACTTGCTACATAACCCAAAAATAAATAAATATAAGCATCATATTTTTATAATGCACTGCGGACAAAATTCGACCTAAATTCGGCCCTGGCGATAATAAATAATCTTACGCAGGAATAAATATTTTTAATAGATGTTTTCTTTTTTTTTTTAGTGGAATCGACATTATACAGTTTTTAGAATATTTAAAAGTTTCTGAATCTTTGATTAATCCTTTGAGGGATTCGAGTGCTGGTTTTGTTGCTGTATCATATGCGCTTTATAAAATATTTACCCCTCTTCGATACACGGTAACTATAGGTAGGTATTATTTATTATATTATTTTCTTTTTTGCAATTACTCCTCCATTTAAAATTATTTTTTTTCCCTATGAAATACGCCACTGGCTTTTCATTGGGGCGGTCCTCTAAACCTTGTATTCTATTACTCACTGATAATCATTATCTACAAAAGAAAAAATTGAAACTCATAGTGATTATGGGAAATGTTTTTTTTTTTAGGAAATATTCTTTTGAATTGCAAAAATTATATAAGTCTATATATAATTAAAAAAAACTTTTACCTGTTTCTCTTCCAAATTAGAAAAAGAAAAAGAGTTCTTTAAATAGTAGAAAATCAAGTATCTTTGACCGGAAGTTTCAACTCATTTTGATTTGTTAGATTAAAGTACTCTCTTGGGGCAGGCAAAATATTTGTATAATATGATCAAAGCTTACGCTACGGGCTTGGTGTAGTGGCTAGCGGGTTCAAGGGTCGCGGGTTCGGATCCCAGGCAGTCCAATGATTTTATTTATTTTTGGATACCAAATGGCTGGACCCCAAATATATATATACATTTAATAACGGTTATCGTATAAGTCTTATATGACCTAAAGTTGCCGAAAATACTGTTTGCATGTGTGTTGTGTGAGTGTGAATGAGAAAATAGTGTGAGTGTTTAGAAAAAAAAAAAGCTTTCGCTATTTTAACTATTAGTTGGTCATTTAACAACCAATTAATTAATCACTTGTCGACTTCTGTTTAGTATTTTCCGACTTATTACATGTTGAGATTATGTCTTTTTACTTTAGTTACTTATTCCATTTGAATTAATGTTTTTTTATAATGACTTATCAGATTTTTCATGTGTATCTGAGAATATACCTACATTTTAAAGAACTGCTAAAAAATTAATTAAATTATGAATTTTAATTAAAATCGATAGAAGCGATTTAAAAAAAATCGTAAATAGGTATGTACAGTGTGCGCCAATAATCACAAGTAGAAAACGCATGGGTGCGACTTGAACTTTGGCGCTCACTGTACAGTGAGGGACAATATTAAGTCCCACCCATGCGTTTTCTACTTGTGATTATTTCATTGTTTTTATAAAAGAAAATAAAAATCTTTATTGGAAATTTTCTAGGTTTGAACCATGAAAGTTTTCATTAAAAAATATATAATACTTTTTTAAAAACAATGAAATAATCACATGGGTGGGACTTAATATTGTCCCTCACTGTGCATAAGTATGTAAAATAAGTTCATTAGGTATATAAATAACTTAATTTTTTTTTACAAATATTAAAACTAAAATAATTTATATTCTAACAATTTTTAAGAGAAATAAATACATTTCATCATTAATTTTGTCATTTTTATCATTTTAAGGTGGAACTACAGTTTTAATTAATTATTTAAAAGAAGTTGGCTACATCAAACCTCTCCCACCAAAAGAACGAATCAAGGAGATGATGAAAGAAAAACAAGAAAATTTCTTAGAAAAGAAAGGACAAATTATGGATAGTGTTCGAGAAAAAAAGGGATAATTTGAAAGAAACTAAAGTAAATATCATGAGATCAGTGAAGGAAAGTAATTATATAAAAAATAAGAAAAAATTATAATTTTCAAATGAAAAATTTGTCTCGATTTATATATAAATAGAAAAAAAATATAGAAAGAATTTCACTTTTAAATAGCAGGTTTTTTTTTTTTATTCCTGTTTATGATAATGATAAAGAAAGATATGATAAAATTTTACCAAAAAAATAATGTCTATTAAAGTTTTCTAAATATTTTTTAAAATTAGTCTTTGTTTTAATACTAATAATTTGTCAATTTTTATAGCAGTGGTTCCCGGACCTTCTTTGGTTCCCGGTCCTTTTATTTTATAATTTTTTCTCGGCGCCTGAAGTCTAAATACTGGTCATCTGTATAATTAGAATATTTTATTGCGAATGTAGAATAGAGAAAGGAGCTGGAGTATCTACAAAGAAAGTCTCCGATTTTCAACAATCTATCGAGATTTTGTGAGAAGAGATATTACAAACTCCGGAAGCCATGAAAGGCAAAAGATGGCAAATCAAATTGATCGGAGGCTCTCTTTTTGGCTGCTCCTGCTTCTTTGTAATATTTTCACGGCGCCAATAACAAAGTCGGGACTCACTGGGGTGCCGAGATTCGCAGTTTGGGAATCACTGTTTTTATTATAATTTTTTAAAACAAAATAAATTTCTTTATTTTATTTAACAAAAATGTGAAGAAATTTATTAATTTATTTTAATTAAAATTTGTAGATATTTATTATTATAAAATACTTTCTATAATGTCAAATTTTTTTTTATATTTGCTCATTTTCTATCTTCTTTTATCTGTTTTAGACGAGAAGAGCAAAAAAATGGTGATATTTTTAAGCACTTTTTCTCAGAGCTGAAAATTTTTTTTTTTTTTTATTTCTTTTGCACTTATTTTGTGGGACTTTCTGGCTAATTTCCTTCACAATAATAACCCTCACTTGATATAAATCACTGGACCTTCCTCCTTTTTGCTTTTTTCTTTATTATTTCCGCGGTGAGTAGATCCTATTCTCCTCTTGAATCAATGGAGCTACACGTTTAAATTTATTTTAATTGTTCCGTTTCCCTGAGTTAGCAGGTACTGTAGGTTTGTTTAATTTATTTCCAAATTCAAAATTAAATTATTCATTTTTGAAAGAAAGAAATTTTATTCTACTGTACTTTGATTTTCCCCAAATAAAATATTTTGTTAATTGGAATGTATTGCTATATAATATATATATATATATAATTAAGGAATATATAAATTTAACGTCTGGCCATCTTCAGTACAAGAATTTTCAGAGATGAGGGGGCGAGCGTTTATCATGATTGCAATCCTCCGATTCTCTTGTTTATACATTTTTGACACGGGCTCTCCCGTACTAAACATGACCAGGCGTTATTCCTGCCGAATTATCTACAAATAACTTGGTCCATCAAAGACTGACAATTTCAATCTCCAAATGTTCCTTATTCTAAATTTTTTTTTTAAACAGTGCCCTAGTTAAGATTTAAAATGCATCTATTTTTTGGGGGGGTCTTTTCTTATTTGATTTTTTTTTTTTTTTTTTTTTTTTACTTTTGTGCAGCTCTTCCCCTATGAATCTAAAGGGTTCTATATAATTGGTTTACATTCCTTATTATAATCCTATTAATTAGGAGAAAAATTTTTTTTACTCTAAAATTTCTCTACCTTAGTTTGGAATTTTATGTATTTTAATTTTGTATTTGTTTGTTGTTCACGTTGTTAAATTATATTTATAATATGTAATTTTATTCTTTGTACGTAAAATTGGACTTTTCTGCTTGGCGTTTGTGCCTCTAAGCAGTAAAAAATAAATTTATTTATTTTAATAAAATATTAAAAAGTACTTTTTCTCAAATCACAACCCTTCAGTTCGATTCAATTTTTCATTGAGCCAGAAAACTACCGAGACAATCTGGAGGCAATTTATTCCTTCTTAAATTTCGTAAAATCATTATCAGCATCATTCATTATCATATATTACTATAAATAAAGCGCTAGCCACTGACTTCCTGAGTGTGGTGTGTACATGAGTGTTAGGGCGCTGATTGTCCAGACTAAAAGGAAGTGGAGCTAGAGAGGGAAATAACTTAAGCAATTACAAAATTGCTCGCCGAAGGAGAGCAAGGGGATCCAGGGGGCCTAGCCCCCTGGCAAGTGGTAAAGTCCGCCGAAGGCCGAGAAACCTACAATATATCGACAATGAAAGGGGGGAGGGGGAAGATGCCTTTGTCGGGGGGCGCTGTTCCCCTAGCGCCTTCACGGACATCTCACCTGACAAAAAAAGCCACCAAGAAGGAGAAATTCTGGTAGGTGGCCTTGAAAAACCCATTAAAGATCATCAATAACTCTAAAATTAGATCATATAATTAAAAGATGTTTAGATATTTGGAATTAGGAAAAATTTAACATGTACCATTTTCTATTGAGTGAACTCTAGTCATGAAGATGGTCGCATAGCCGACCGAAACGTCGCGGTGGGTTCTTTAATAAAGAAATAAACATAGCTGTTCGGCCTTTTATTTTTTCTACTATATATTGATTCAGCTATTCACCTCGCACCATATGTTATGTAGAGTTTTTGGTTTAATTACATTAAGGCATTTACAAAGTGTACGTATGCCCATTGAATAATTTGAAATTATGCATGCTATTGAAATTTTGAATATAAATTATAATCTGTATAAAACTTAGTATAAAAGGATATATATATATCATAGGCCTATGTGCAAATTTAAAAATTTTTAATTGCGACTTTTATTCATTGTTTCTTATTTAGTTTTTTTTTTTTTTTTTTATATATTATAGAAATCAAAGTTGGCTGAGTTGTTATAATGGTCAACAATCATATTTTTTCCAATCTCACTGTACCAAACTTTTCCAGTTCAAATCCATCTCCTGCACCAGTAATAATAATCTGTCCGTGAGGAGATTTTATAAGGGGAATATTAAACTATTTGCGGTCCACTATAATAAAGATTTTATTATTACTGTATTCAGTGGCGCAACCAGGATTTGCTCCTGGGGGGTTTTGACTAGACGCGCAGCCCCTCTTTAGCGGCCGGAGCGCCTAGATGGGGGTCTTCGCCCCCTGCCATCCCCCCCCAATGGCTCGGGTCCGCCGACATCGGACCTTCTCGGTCCAGGGAGATGTGTAACTTTAATATAAAATTTCATCCTCATAGCTCAATTCCTTCATGCTTTAAATTGAACCCAGCCAGACACACACACACACACACACACAGACAGACAGAACATGTTACGAAAACCAGATTTTTTGATTCAGGGGACCTCAAAACGTGAAGAACCATAAAAATTTCGACATCGAATTTTGACATGAATCCAATACTTTCTCTATATATATATATATATATTAATATATATATAGAGGTAAGAGAAAGTAAAAACCTTTTCAGTTGTGAGATTAACTATTTCTTTGTCTTCTTCTCTATTCCTATTAGCACAATCTGTTGAATCTGAAGGTCCAACTTCACAATCTAATTCTTAAATGGAAAAGTATTTAAGTAATTGATTCACTAATTTTAAAAATTTTTTCAAATTTTACCAGCTTTCTTATTTTGAAAAAATCTGCAATTAGTCTCCGCTTCATAATTTTTATGAAATTAGCAATTAATGTATTAATAATAAAAATATTTCGAATTTAAGTAAAATTTTTATTTAAATAATTGTCAAATTTCAATAATTTTTTTTTTATTTGAGGCAAAAGCCTAAATTATGGCATAAAAACCCTCAATAGCCTACAAAAAAAATCATTCCCCGTTTATTTACCCCTGGTCATCGTGCACGGAGGCACGCACCAACCCCAAGTACCGGTATTCACCTCTCTACTCCCAAAAATCGGTCCCTTTCGGGACTGGTCCCACCATCTTTCCTCCTCCCACCCAATATGAATGTAGAGTCTTATATTAGTCTTTTGTTTTTTATGATTTAGGAGAAATAACAAAAGAATTAGTTTTTTTTATTTCTTATATATAATATATATTTTATATTATATACTTTACGAAAAATAAGCAATTTTCATTTTTGTTAAAATTTTTTTTAAATAAAATAAACTTATTTTTAAGAAATTATTTTTTTTATAATAAAAAGGATACAATTTTTTTCTTTTCTATTTGTAATAATATAATATATAGAAATTTGAATTTTTTTTCTCTTCTGGGGGGGTTAAAACCTAAAAACCCCCCTGGTTGCGCCACTGACTGTATTTATTTAAACATTACTATTAAAAAAAAAAAAAAAAAAATTAGCGCTTTATTCCTTTCAAAACATGGGCGTAGCCAGACTTCTTGTTAGGGGGGCCAACTCCTCGTTAGGGCGAAGAGGGGGGTTTGCAATTAATATCTACATAGATTATTAATTATTTATTTAAATAAAATAAAAAATTAAATTGTAAATAGTGAATTGGAGTGTTAAAAAAAAAATTTCCAATGGGAAATATATATATATATATTTTTTTTTAATTTTTAGGACCAGCCAGGGGGGCAACGGCCCCCCTGCCTCCCCCTGGCTACGCCCATGTTTCAAAATCATTCTCTTTGTTACCAACGTTGAACCGAGTGAAGATAACTAAAGCTTTCAAATTTTATAATAGATAAACCTTTTCTTTATATAAAAAAACATATGATTATTTATATATTATTATTTTTTTTATTATTAAGGATTTTTTTGCTGAAAACTTTTTTTTAGTTTTGGCAACCTTTGTTATACTATTCGTATCAAATGAACAATTTTTATTCATATATTTAAATTTAAATATATTTAATATAATTATTAAATTATTCTATAAATGTATTTATTTAATTAATTATAATCTTGTATAGCCTTTTTTCTCTTAATTCGTGTTATTTACATTACAAAGTGTTAGATTATTTTGATTCTTTTAGTAGTATGGAAAACGTAATAAATTTATTGAACGCGCTTCTTTTTTAATAGAAAAATAGCGAACGAAGAAAGAAATTCTCTTTGAAGTCTAAACATAACAGTTGTGAAATTTTATAACAAAAAAAAAAAAGAGAAAGAATTTGGCAGTTAACCTTGGCAGTGCAATTTGGATGTTTTTATTTTTGATATAGTCTATTTAAAATGTCATTGTCTAGATTCAATGGAAAAGAGTAAGTTCATTTTTTTAGATAAATTAATTTTCATTTGTCCTTTTTATTCAATTAATATTTATTTTAAAGATGGGAAACCGTAAGAAGCAGCGAATCCGAGGCAGAAATTGTTTTTGAGCCACCTGCTAAAATCGAAAAAACGGACAAAAAATCTGGAGAGGAAGAGGATAAATCAGACAATGATGACGATGATGAAGAAGAAGAGGAAGAGAATCAGATCCAGAATGTATCATCAAATGAAGATGAGGAAGAGGATTCAGATTTGCCAGACGCTGAAACTTGTCTGAGTTTAACAGAAAAATTTGCTGAAGTGACAGGTACTGATGTCGCATGCGGACATTTCTTCCTTCAGGATAGGAAATGGGATCTTGAGGTAATTTTTCAATTTAATTGTAGTTTAAATATTGCTAAGCTAATTTTTTGGGATAAATATTCATCCATCAGTCAGTTGTCAACGATGATCATACTCCACTCTGTAGCCTCGTGTCGCACACTGATCTGTTCTCCCTCGCCAATGTATGGTCGTGTTTGCCCATCTGTTTGGACCTGACATTCCCATCTCAATTTTAAATTAGCAATGCGCTTGAACTCCATTACTATTGTTTCCATGTCATAAAAGGAGAAAGGAAAACTTCTTTTTTAGATTCATTGGAATGTGGGAGTTTCGCAGACTTAATTTACTAAATGCAGCCCAGGATAATTCAATTCGTCTTTCGATTTTCTCTGTTGGTTTTTCCCAAGTTTTAATTTTATAAAACAAAATTATAAATTTTATATATATATATGTATTAAACCTTTTTTGTATTATATTTATATATATATATTTCCTTGTATGTATTTATTATACAGGGTGGGCCAATAATGCGTGGACGGAAGATTGTGGGTTCATTATTAACGTACATTTTTTAAATTTATCGATGTTCCATAATAAGGAACCTTTGCGGCAACAAATTTTTAAATATTTTTGCTTCAATTGCACCTCTTAGCTGAACGCACACCAATTAAACAAAATGGTTTTGTCAATTTTAGAAGCTTTTTTTTTTCTTCAATTTTTTAATCTGTTCTAATTCAAATTAAGTTCTCGAAAATTTAACAAATTCTTGATCAACCGAATCCGGCACGAAGTTTGCGCATCGTCTCTAATAGGCAAAAATATAGATCAATCATTGGAGGTTGTAAGAGAATCAATCTTCCAATTGAGATTTGCGAAAAATATAGATTTTCTTTGGGTAAAGACGCATTGTGGGAACGAGGTCGTTGATAAGGTCACTAAATTAGCAACGAATCCATACCTTGATCTACCAGCATAGGCGTAGCCACGGGGGAGGGGATTTGGGGGTTCAAACCCCCCCCCATTGGACCCAAGCCATGACTAGATATTTAAGCTCTATAATACAAACAATACTTTATATTTCATATATAGGGTAAGAGAAAGTAAAAATATAATAATTTTCTCTAGTTTAAAAAAAAAAAAAATAAAATAATTTTATTAAAGGAAAGTCAAAAAATTCGAGAAAATTCAGAATTTTCCCATTGAAAAAAATTGATTTTGTGAGATCTGACAAGTGAGATAGAACACGGATCAAGAGAAACAAACAGAAACTCTGCTATTATAGGGATATATATCTAAAATTCTTTAAGATGTGAGGGTTGCATTTTTTATTGCCTGAAACGAGTTGAATGAAAAATTGTGGCACTTAATTAAGAAAAGGCGGGCCCGAGCCAATCCGAGGGGGGTCCTGGAGGGCGGATTGGCCAGTTTATATATTTCATTAGATGCCTTATACTTCCCTATTAGTCGGGGGGGGGGGGGGAGAAATCATCCTGACCCCCCCCCATCGAAAATTTCTGGCTACGCCTATGTCTACCAGTATCAGATTTATATCCCCATGGGAATTCGGTGATATTTGAGAAAAAAGAGAGGGACTCTCTCTTGCTCTGATTAGGGGTAGAGTAAAGTGAGAGTCTGGGGTTAGCAGCATGTCGGGCCCCAGGATCTTTTATTCGACGCTTACAAGGATGCGATTGAATCATGCTCCCTCATTTATTTATGATAGTTTTTATGGTTTCACGGAGGTGTTTAAATCACCTATTTTTTAATTATTCTAATTCGAGGTTTAGAGAGGAGTTAGTATCGATCTAAGGATAAGGATTAAAGCCATGGAGCCTCACATTTCTTTTAGCAGGGGAAAATAAGAGTTTATTTTATTTTATTATGTAAAATAGATTAAAATTATAGTTGGTTGATTATTTTAATTTAATAAATTGAAAATAAAAGATAAATCCTGATTTTCTTTCGCACTTTTTATTTTCAAATATACAAAATTTCTAGGGATATTTCGGCCGCATCACACAGCCATCCTCAGTCAAGGTTAAAAATACATTAACAGAGCAAGGTAGTCTTGGCTGAGGATGGCTGTGTAATGAGACCGAAATATCCCTAGAAATTTTGTATATTTGGAAATAGAAAGTGCGAAAGAAAATCATGATTTATCCTTTTATTTTCAATTTATTAATAATTATTTTTGCCAAATATTTTTGAAATTTTATAATATTTTTTAATTTATTTACTTTTATTTATTTTTTTACATGATTACTTGAATTCGTTTAAAAGATTATCAATCGCTTTGGTGGTTTGATATGGTAGGCAAGCCGTAGGTCAAGGCCTTTGTTTAGGGGGAATAACAGAAAAAAAGATAGTAGAAACCATTCTATTCATTTGCTCTCGCCACTCTACTTGTACTAGTAAGAACTTATTCCGTGTGTTTACCTGTAGTGAATTAGTGCAAATGGAAAAGGTTAGTACTAATGATTAGCACTAAAGCCTCGTTCACACCACACTAGTATTTAACTACTAAATTACTGCCCAAAAATCGTTCACATTTGCTGGGAAATACAGTTCAAGAACAGCCTGCACGCAATGAAGTAAATGGGCTGATTAGACTTATCGTAATGGCTATTTTAGGAAGAGGTTGAGGAAATTTGTGTAATAAGTAAAGAGGTATATATTCATCGCATTTTCCAAAGTATTCAGAATTCTTCATTCGTGTGTTTTTATGTTTTAAGAAAAAAAAACAATGTATTTCCTTCTAGGGGGTTCCTGCCATAGAATAGACCCCAACAATTGTGTATTTTGTAATAGACGGGAAAAGGAAAATATATACCACCATATAATTGACTGCCCCATGTATTCTTCTATAAGAGAGAGGTACCTGGGAACGGAATTAGGGGGTTCTTCGCTCCACAATTTTGATACAACTAATGCACTCGACTAAAAGAAAAGTTCCGACTTGTTTACCAACTTGTTGTTTAGTATTGAACGCGTGGTGGGAAAGAACAAAATAGATTGACTCGACTAAATAACTTACTAATCTACTCGACTACATTTTTGGTATTCAGACACGTTTAGTTGCTAAATTATTCGCTACTCGGCTCTAACTTAAAGCAAAAATGATGGTTGCTAGAGAGCTGCTTTTACTGATTTACCTAGGGCTTAAGAACTTGAATAGTATTTATTATGATTCCTCTTACCTTCAAGCTTAACATTTTTTGTTTTTTTCAGAGATCTGTTAATGCTTATTTTGCTTCAACAAAAAAAGTTGGAATACATGTCTTAGATGATGGTGGAGATCAGAAAGATGTCGTCATCAACTTTAAGTAAATAACAAATACATATGAGCACCAAAATTGAATCATTTATTTATAATCTCCAGTGGCAGCACCAAACTTTTTCACATGATATTAATTTTCTGCGGTTTTCAAATCAAAACTTTGTGGTATCTGTCTAATATTGGAATATTTTCACGGTGGCCTCTGTCTACAAACGATAATAAATAATTTTGGAATTTTCCCATTCTTTTTTCAATAGCTTTATATAATTGGCATTATTCCAGAAGAGAAGATGAAAATCCTCTCCTCTTGTTCAAATGCAAGTTTTCAATAAACCATTAGTATGGGGTTTTGTCAGAGTTTGATTTTGCTCTAATCTCTTAAGGCTCTAAAGCAGTGGTTCCCACCGTCCCACCCAAGGGTGCCGTGAGAATGCCTAAGGGGTGCCGCGAGATATTTAGTTAAAAAAAAGAGCTGAAAAAAATAAAATTTTGCTAAAAAAAAACCAAACGATTTAAACGTAAGCGGCAAAAATTTCGTTTTGCTAGGGAAAAAAGGAAGGTGCCCCTAGTGTGTAATGTTATTCCCAACGAACTTTTGGTGTGCCGTGGACTTCAAAAGGTTGGGAAGCACTGCTCTATAGGAAGCAAGCTGTTCGCATGTTTTTGCAGATAAAATGGCGTTAGGGGTCTTAAAAATTTAGCCAAAAAGCCCAACTATTACGAAAATTTGAAACTCATGAAAAAATGTTATTTTGTTAGCGAATGGAACGAACTCTACAGGATAAATTTTGAACTAGCCTAGTATTGCCATCTAGCCACTTTTCATATAAATAAAAGAAACTTATAAACATTCTTCCCAATAGAGCTGCCCCCCCCCCCCCATGCATTTATGTATTCTATGAATGTAAAGAAATCTTCAAGCAGGCACTGGATTGGAATAGTAGTAATAATAATTTTATTTTCATAATTAAGAAAAGGCGAGAGGAGTCCAGGGGGGACGAAGCCCCCCTGTCAGGACGCCAAGTCAGCGTCTCAGCTTCTCATAATTTAGAAAAGACGAGGGTCAGCCTTAGGCGGGCCCGAACCAGCTGGCGGGGGGGGGGGTCCCGGGGGCGAAGTGCCCTGGCTAGTATATAAAAATAGGCTTATAAGTAATCTGATAATGCCGGCAGTTAGACTAGACTGCCATCTTTTGCAAGAGTGCTCATCTATTGGGCTGTTATTTATTTTTTTTTTTTATTCGTTTAAGGTCTTTGTCGGCATCAGAGGCCATTTAGACCCCGTCCCTATTTATTAATGATTTTTACATTAAAAAAAAAAGATTACTTTATTAATTTTTTTAATAGAGATTTTTTTTTGCATTTTCTAAAAAACCGCATAAAAAATACTTTGAAATGCCTCAGTAGTTTCGGACTAAAGATCCAATGTCCCCTCCTGAAGATCCTTAACATTTTAGTGCTCATTCTCTCTGAAAAAAAAAATTAATGATCTTACATAAAAAAATGTTTTTCTTTCTCTAGACCAACGAATTTAATTCCAAAGGGCCATAGAACAAATGTACCTCCAAGTAAATTTAATATCATCTCTTGGAATTTAGACGGCTTGGATGTAAAAAATATTAAATCAAGAACTCTTGAAGTTTGTAAATTAATATTCCGGTAATTTTAATTAAAATTTAATAAGTAATAAAATATTTATTTAATATTTATTTTTTTAATTAATTTTTAGCGAGGAACCGGATGTTGTTTTGTTGCAAGAAGTTGTCCCTATTACGATGGCATTTATTGAAGAAAATCTTCCTGAATATATTTGTATTCCTGGAGGCACCTCCGATTATTTTGTAGCCACTTTGCTTCGCAAATTTACTATATATAAGGAGAGTCAACAAATCATTCCGCATCCTACTTCTTTAATGGGTAGAAATATGCTCGTTGTCCAGGTAAAAAAAAAAATATTCTTTTTCCTGACAAGTAGAGGGTCAGACTTATTCAGACATATTCAAATTCTTTATTTATATTGGGTATACAAAAAGATTTTGATGTAACAGGGGGATGTAAGGCTGTGGAGTAGATGATGAAAGAGGTAAGAAAAGAAGGAAATGCAGCCAATGTATTTTCCTTATTGATTATCAGCCCACCTAACGTTTCGATCCCAGGGTTTGGACCATCATCAGAGCTGGGGCTGTGTCAAAAAAGGCATATATACTTTCCCCGAACGGGAGGGCCTCGTTGTATGTGAGAGATACTAGTCGGCTTTCGAAACCTCTCACATACAACATGAAGGACCTTTATACTTTTGACGATAATAGCAGTTTATATTATTTCGCCCTCCCGTTCGGGGAAAGTATATATGCCTTTTGTGACACAGCCCCAGCTCTGATGATGGTCCAAACCCTGGGATCGAAACGTTAGCCGTGGGCTGATAATCAATAAAGAAAATACATTGGCTGCATTTCCTTCTTTTCTTACTTCTTTCAATAAAAAGATTTTAGTAAAATTGCTGTTAAACGGAATAAATATAATTCAAACTTGGGTGGTCTGTTGTTGTGATATATTAAAAATGTTAGTGATCGACTATGGATATGAAGGGAGTATTATGAACCTTGGAACCCTTTAATGCATATCGCTATTCTCATCAATTAATATGGATAAAGGAATGGAAACTTGATGACCATCTGAGTTAAGGCCTCAAGAAGAGGATGAATGGGTCGGGTCCTTTGTGTCCATCACAGGAAGGGATAATCTTCAACTTGATTGAATTTTTGAACCAAGCGGAGATTGCACTACTACCCCTGTTCAATAAAACGCTGCGTCTTATTCGATATGTCTATCATCTTGCCTGGAGGACCAGGAGCAAATCCTGTTTGCGCCACTGATTCACAGTGATCGAAAATAAGGTTAAGGTGCGCGTCTCGGCGTGCTAATTTTGGGAGTTTCCAGCGGCCACAATTTTGAAGCTATCGATCTCAAATTTTTTTTTAATTAAAGCTATTTAAAATATCTACAAGTTATAGAAGCCCTTTTTTTGATTTTCGAAAAAATAAATTTTTTTTTTAATTAATCTCATTAAATAAATGATATTTTAAAAAAAGGAGCTCTATAAGTTGTAGATAATTAAATTAGTAATCATTGTGTTAAAGAATAATTAATTTTTTGCCTTTAATTAATTAGCTGGAAAGCTCTAGAATGAAATGGAAAAAGTCCCTTGTATTCCTATGGGGAAAACTAACGCCATCTCTTGCCGCCTCGAGTAACTCAGTGTTGTAACGACTTTTCGAGACGCGCACCTTAATATGAAATATCTTATACATTTCTAAGTAAATTTAACAAAAATACATAAAGAAAAATATGTCGATTTTCAATTTGAGGGACAAATCAACATATGTTTCGTCGGTTATTAATTAAAAATTTTGTTTTTATAAGAATTTCCAATAAAATAAACAGAGAAAAATGAAATGGAAAGATTATTTTAAAATTTTAGAAATTTGAAGTTAATAGAAAAATTTCGATATTTTTGTTTGTAAGATATTTCATATAAATTGTTTAATAAATTTCAATAACATTGAGATAGATTAGAATAGGCCTTTTTAAGCTGAAAAATTATAATAATCATTAATAAAATTTCCTTTTTTCAGGCTTATATGGGCAATTTCAAAGTAAAACTAATAAATAGTCACTTGGAGAGTACAGCAGAACACGCAGCAGAACGAGTGAAACAATTGAAATCCGGCTTTCGTTTACTTACAGAGGCACCAGAAAATTATACAGTTATTTTTGGAGGAGATCTTAATCTCAGAGAAAATGAGGCAAGGCCTTTTTATTTAATATATTAACTATTTAATACATTCATGATGGAAAAAAAAGAACGCAAAACATTTCGGTCCTCAAAAGTCTGGAAGAGAATAATGAAACAATACATAGCTGCATTCTTTCTTATTCCAGTCAGAAAGGCAATCCAACCTAAGGGATCACTTTAAGGAGCTTTTGGAGGCAAAGTTGTTCGCATGTTTTTTTTTGGCTTATAAGTGATCTGATAATGCCGGCCCTTCAACTAGCCTGCCATCTTTTGCAAGAGTGCCGAACTATTTGGCCGTTAATTTTTCAATAAATACGAAATTTATTTTTGACTTCGTCACCACTTTTTAAAATTATTATAGGTTGGATATTAATGATTTTTAGATTTAAAAAAAAATTAAAATTTTCATAATAAAAGGTTTTTTGCATTTTCTATAAGGGGTCGTCCACATAACATAAAATACAATACTTTCTCTTTATATTCTATACGAGAAAGTAAAAAAAAAAAAAAAAGGTAAAAATTATATGAATTTTGAGAAAAAGTTTAAAACAAGTTTCGGTTTCGGGGGGGGGGGGGGGGTAGTTGTGACATAATATTTGTAGGGGGTTTGTTTTGATGTTGTTTGCATGTGACTAACTGTGACGGGGGGGGGGGGGGGGGACTAGAATAAATAAAGGTAATATGTGAACGACCCCTAAATATAAAAAAATATTTTTTAATTAATCGTAATTAAGAAAAAAAAAAAAACATTCTATTATGTGCTCATATAATTTAAGGGGTAGTTTAAACTGCCTGTTCCCTCTCTTATTGTTAAATACAACAGCCCCAGGCGCCCTTCGACCTCGTATCTTTAAAAATTAGAGAAATATTCTTCATAGATACAATTGATCATGTGATTATTTCATTGCTTTTTTTTAATATGAAAAATTGTATGTAATTTGTAAGGATGGGACTTAATTTTGACTCTCACTATACCAGATTCGGAATTGAAGTTGTTTTTTTTTTGCAGGTGTCGCTTGTAGGCGGGCTTCCCAATGGCGTCGTTGATCTTTGGCAAGCATGCGGATCTCGGCGTGAAGCTCAATATACTTGGGACATGACCCGGAATCACAATCATACTCTCCAGGGACGATTTGCACCGCGCTGTAGATTTGATAGATTATATTTACGGCATTCTAGTCGAAAGCGAGCTCAGCCGAAATTTTTCAAATTAGAAGGAATTGAGAAAGTTCCTCAACATCAATGCTTTCCAAGTGATCATTGGGCGATTAGAGTATTTTTTGAAATCGACCAAAAAAATTAAATTTCCTATAATACAATGAGTTTTTTTTTATACTTCTTTTTTTATTATTCATTTGTTTATATATATGTAAAATTTTTACAAGTAAATTTTTTTCGAAAAATTTTAAAATTTTCTTTCATTATTTTGAATGTATTTTCATTTTTAATTTTCCCTTTTTCTATTATATTTTTATTAGGCTTATAAATTTGCAATCTAAGGATTTTTTTTCTCCCTTTTTTTTTAATTTCTTTAAAATCGTTCTAGCGAAAAAAAAGCTTTTCTGATAAAGAAATTCTATTTTTTATAAAAATTTTTTATTATAATAGAAAAAATGGAAAATATATTTTCAAAAAATATTTCATTTAAAAGAGTTTTCATTTTTATTTTTAACTTTTATTTAAAGTTTGCTAGGAATGATTTATTTTACGCAATGTAAAAAAAAAAAAAATTGAATTTACATTAACCCTTATAAAAATGAAAATTATTTTAGACCTCGATCGAAAATTTCTTTTTCTATAATAGCACTCAAATTTATCATAAAGAAATTTTTAGTAAAAAATAAAAATAGTGCTTTCTCCATTTAAATAAGCTTTAAAATTGAAATCTCCTTCTCGAATCTAATTAAGGATATAATAATTATTGTAAATAATGTTTAATTTACTTAATATTTCTGAATGTAAAGAATTTCATAATACTCTCATTTTGCTTAGAAAGAATTTGACAACCAAACATCAAATATGTACATTATAATGTATTTTCAACCACATCGTGTTTATTGTTAAAACAAATAAAAAAATGTACTGTTTAAATATTTTTAATTGAGATTGTATTCCTCCTAGGGAGCGTGTGAGAAAAATTGTGGGTTAAAATTGGGAAATGGGAAGGAGCTGATCAGGTTCTGCAATAAAAAAAAGGTTGAGCCCTTCGTTGGCAAATTTGCTTAAAATCTCAAAGGAATCAAAAATGTTCAATTAATAAAATTTTTAAAGAATTATATATATCATGTGTTGGTCCATGAGTAATTATGAAAACATATAACCAATATTTATTAATTTAAATACGAATTCCTTATTTAAATTAATAAATATTGGTTATATGTTTTTAATAAATTTTTGTATGGTGTGGATTCAAAGAAGAAAAGTAAATAAGAATGAATTAATAGGTATAAATTATTATAAATACATTTTATCTGCCACATTCAGAGTTGGTATAATAATTTAAAATATAACAATAAATACAATATTTAATAAAGACATTATTCTAATATGTACATTGGAAAAAATGAATATTCGACATTTTGATTCCAGTGAATTAATTAAATGGAATGATGGATTTTTAACTTTTCTAAATACTCGAAAATTGTTCTTATTAAAAAATTAATTTAAAAAAAAAAAATAAGCTGTAAAGAAGGCCCTTGACGGTCAATCATTTTGATCAAACGCTGCAATCAATTGATTGATGCGCTTCAATCAAACATTCAATCTTTTTATCAAAACTCAGTCAGAGTTGAGTTTTTGATTCGGAACGACGCCACGAACAAGGGTGTCCAACACCGATTTGGCCTTCCTTGCATTGACGTTGCTTGCCGTTTAAGGGAAAAACAAAAAGCGGAAAAGACGTTGGTCCAGACAAATTAAGAAATCGCTTCACTCATGGGCATTTGCTCAACTTCCTACGCGTTTCCGAAGCCGAATATTACAAAAACTTGGTCTTCGTCTTTGTTTGTATCTTTTTTTGGGAGAGCGGGGTAAAAATCCAAGGTTTCCCGGCGTGTGACTGACGTAATGATTGATCAAACTAGGCCTAGACGATTAATCGATTGAGTCATTTAAACTTTCTATCAATCACCTTCAATGGCTCAAGCGTCAAACAGATCAATCAGACTTGATTCAATCTTTTAATCAAAATGATTGACCTTCTAGGGCCTCCTTAAGGATTCATTATTTTGAAAATCAAAATGATGATCGATTGGCGCATCAAAAGCAGGTGACGGAAAGGGAAATCAAAACTAAAAGTTGTTCAGTAATTGACGGAATCGTTCCGTTGACAAACAAATTATCAGAGCATTCAGGACACACGACTTATATAAATTTACTTTCATGCTTATTAAAGAACGAGACTTTACGATCTAACTTCACATTTGCCCTTGGAGCCCTAATACGCCACCTTTAAGATCTGATCAAAATAGCCTTCGAGGAGGGTATTTAAACAAAAACGTTAAAATACTGAGAGACTGTGATTTTTAAAAAGATTTTGAAAACAAACTTCTATTTTAATATTATTCTTTATTTACAAATAATTTTTATCTTTTTTTTTTTTTTATTTACAATTTTTTTTTTAATTAAAATTTTATATTTATTAATAAAATTATAGAAAAAATAAATAACTTTAAAAAAAAAAAGAGAATAAATAGAAAAGATTTGGCAAAAAATTTTTTTTCTATAATGAAAAAATGATTAAAGATGTTTGAAGTGGCTCTAATAATTAAATATGATTGAGCAGATTAAAAATTTTGATTTTAATATCACATTCGCACGAAAATATTTATACTCGGGGAGGGGGGGGAGGGGGGGGGGATTCTCAATCGCATCACTAATAAAAAAAAAAAATTAATGAATAAAATAAATTATTAAATGAAATTATTTATATATATTTAAAAGAAAAATAATATGGAGAGACGCACTTAGTGAATTTCTTTGAATCTGGATCAAAATTCGATGGCATAAAAAATAAATGGTCATTCACCGCGTGTAAATGATTCAAATAATGACTAGAATTTGCTTTGTGCTTCGAGGTAGGCAGACCTCCGTCCAAACAAACTAGCTAAGCATTGAGCCACCAAACAACAACAACCCTGTGCTCATGAGTTCCGAATTTATCTCTTCAAAATCAACAAATAAAATAAACATCTCCTAGTGGGGTGTTTTTTTTATAAAAATGAGAATTTTAATGTAAGTGTGTCACTCCACATCATTTGTGCCTCTCTTGGCTGTCCAATGTTTTCTACAACATCTACAACTGACTTATTGGGAAAATTTAAGGCAAGCCGCATTTGTCATGCTCATTGCACTGGGTTTTTTTTGTTTGTATCAATCAATTCTTTTTAAAATCAATTCAAGCATTATTCACGGATATAATTTGATTAATCCAGCCAATAAATGAGGAGACTTTAACATAAACACCTGGCACATCAACACGGCCACAGCCAAAACCCCAAGAGACGAGACCGGCGAGCTCGAAATAGCCGTCATCCTGGCACACGAGAGGTCCCCCTCCATCGCCCTGCCAACAAATTATAGGTAATCACGATGAACGTTATAAATAAATAATTTTTGGATTAGGGGATGTATGGCTTTGTGTCGAAAGAAAGGAAAAAGATAAGAAGAAAATGCAGCTAATGTAGTTTCTTTATTGAGATCAACCCACTGCTAATGTTTCGATTCTAGGTTTGGACCATCATCAGAGCTAAAAATATACATTTAATGAAGATAAAAAACAATTTACAGTCTTTTGTATAAATTTATAATTATAATAGTTGTTAAATGATTTATATAAAAACAGAATACCTGGGAAAAGAAAGGCTTAATTTCCCCAAAAGTATAATCACAATTTATACGTATTATTGGTTATTTTTTTATACAATTATCCCGAAACGTTAGCCGTGGGCTGATCTAAATAAAGAAACTATTTCGCTCTTTCTTCTTGTCTTTTTCCCTATCTTTCAATAATAAATAAATAATTTTTCAATTTCGAAACTCACCTGACACGCATCATTCCCTTCTTCGCCGCCAGCACAAAATGAAGATGCTGGCAATATGAAAATCTTCTCTGTAACTGCATTTATTTTTCGAATACATTCAGCATCTGATACAATTGGAATTTCAGCTTCTCGAACTCGCAGAGGAATTGGTCCAGCTAAGATGGAATTACAAATATCAATTATTGAATAGGTCGCTGATTATTTTATTTATAAGTCTAACAAATGATGTGAAAATTAGCTGAGCTGACCTTCTCCCATGTATCCATATCCAGTGACCGTGCACCTCTTCCCCGCTGCTTGGCTAACGCCTCTTCTTGGCAGGCAAACCAGACAAACTCCGTCTTTTAGTTCTGCTTGCCCATGCAGTTTAAGCAATGCAATATCGTTGTCTAATGTTTGACTTTAAACATCAAGCATTTTATGTTTTATAATTAGTAAACAGATGGGAGAATTTTTATATAAATAAAATTTACTTATACCTATTATGATTATGGTGAATATAAGTAGTGGCAACTTTAAGCGTTTGTGCTCCAGGACTTCCATATTTTCTTGTTAAATCGTGGTCTCCAACTCGCACATAGATTGCATCTCCTGATCGAACAATGCTGAAAAGAATTTCTAATTTAATATTAGAGCATTTTGATTGTTGCTTATTTGAGGAGTATTGCCAACTTTGGAGATATTAATATTCTTCTTCTTCTTTTATCCTCGCCTGATTATTCCCGCGGTGCGGGGTCGGCGGAAAGAAGAAGAAGAAGAATTTTACGACCGGAAGAAATAGAACAGGCCGGCCCATCGCACGGTCTGACGCCTGTTGAAAATATAGAAGGATGAATTTGCTCAGGGTCCGACACCTTGTGGGTACGTGGATGGCGACCACGAGCTGCCCGAGCTGGGACTGGCAGTACTTTTGTTCTTTACATTAATATTATTATAATTATTAATGCTTTTTCATAGAGGAGGAATGGATGTATAAATCAAAGAAAATTAAATTAGAACTATTTTATATTAATATTATTAAAGCTCTGTTATTATACAATTCTTATTCTTTTTTTCTCAGTAGTTTAGTGTTGGGACATCCGGCGGTTTGGTAATATTAAAAAAAAAAATTAATTTGTTAAAAATGGTGGTGCAGTTCAAATTAATACAATTAATTAAAAATTAATCTTTTATATACATATAATCTACATGTATATTTTATAATTCTTGGGTTTTAGGATAAAGGTAGTCCGACGCATGGGCGTACCCAGGATCAAATCTAGGGGGGGGCATGGTCAGATCATGGTCGTCCAGGGGGGGGCAGATCATGGTCGTCCAGATTGTGACATAGCTATTTTTTATATAGAGGGGTAAAGCCTTCGAATTAAAGGCCTAAAAACCCTCGAGTCCTAACAAAAAGAATCATTCCCCGTCGCCAACCACCAATTTTGTTTCGTTTCATCACTTTATAAGCATTTAATTTTTTTTTTGTTGCTTCTAGGGGGCAGCTGCCCCCACTGCCCCTCGCTGGGTACGCCCATGGCCCGACGCGAAAGTCCTGGTTCAACTCCAGAGGGCGCAATTTTTGCCCAATCAAACAAAAACTCATCTCGCAAAAATGCTATCTTAAACAATATTTGACTAGCTTATTTCCAGTTTATTTGAGCGTTGATTGAAAAGAATTTCATCTTTTTTCAAACAAAGCTCTATCTAGTTAATATTTCAATAATTTTTATTATTATTAGACTCGCCGTCCAATTTTTTGTAGAATTTATGCTTATTATAAAAGATGAAAATATAATTGTATTTACTTGGTAACGCAGTGTGCAGCTGTTAGCACCCATTGGGTGCCGATAAGGGCTCCTCCGCAAAGATATTGATTGAGTGAATTAATAAGCGCCACTTGCCAACACCATTCAGCAGGCTCACCATCGGCACCGCCGACCACTCTGGCCACACCTGCTCTTCTTCGACTTCCCACGCCGCCTTTCACGCCACAAACATATTTCATATGAGCTGGAGGAAGAGAAGGTGTCGGCTGGCGATGTTCACTTATCCCGGTGCCCACGCCTAGAAATGATTAGATTAACAAATTCTTCAAACTTACAACTTTGTTTTGTTAATTGCATTGCAGAGAGACTCAGCACCTGGCCTGTTGCTGTGATGTGAATTCGGGTGATGCGGTCCGTACATATGTGATGCGTGTTGCTGCAACGTATGTGATGAAGTCACCGGATTCGATTCAGTTGATGAATGCGAATTGGAATCATTTCCGGCAGCAGCTCGAATTAAAGATTTCGGTGCACAACATTTCGTTGTTGACTTGCGACATTTGAAAAGAGTCGTCATCTCGGCGTTCCCTGGATTTTAATTTATTGTAAAATTAAATTTTTTTTTATTCAATAAATTTGTATTCAATTTAATAAACTTACGGAAACAGGTGAATGACAGATAGGAAACGATACACGATCCTGGACAGTCTGGACGTGGGTCTGGGGCAGGTGTCGTCGTTGTCATTGACGTCTCTGGTTTGGACGGTCTTTTTGTTAATTGCCGATTCTCACAACAAACTGTACCTAACTGAAATATTATAAAGTTATATTTAACCTTGAATTAGTGAAATTATATCCAATCTCACCTGACAATTCGTATGTTCAATAATAAGTGACGGTGACTGGCAAAAGTTTCTCATAAAGTTAAGCATACAATTGCCAGGACATTTAGGCGACGATGAGGTCAATGAAGTTGGAGCCGAAGTCGTCTTTGTTGGCGGTGGAGGAGGTCTTCGAGTTGTTGTGGCTGGGCGAGATCCTCCACCATATACACCTATTATTAATTTGAATGAAAAATATTAATTAAGTAATCTATTTTATTATCAGGCAACTATCCTCGGACGAGGGTGAGTAAAGTTTCCATGAAATGAAGGAAAAAAAGTAAAAGAGCAGCCAGTATATTTTCTGTTAACCTTTCGGTGCCAGGGTCATCTTCATTAGAACTGGGACGAAATTATAAAAGTGTATAACTCGTGTGGACATTCACACTTATTGTTCTTTAATCTAAATCAAGGGTGGCCAAACCGCAAGTCGCATGCGGTTTACCTAACATTTTACTGCCAGTGAGGTTTATCACAATTTTACAATATATATTTTACAATGAAGAGATAAAGGAATACAAAGCAAAATATAGAAAAAAGATTTTTATTGAACAACAATATCGACGTTTTTTCTGCCGATTGCTCGGGCCTTCATCAGGACATGTGTTTTCTTTGCCTCGAGCTTGGAGGGGCTTTTGGCAAATCCTTACTTCGGTGTAAACATTAGTCAGTTGACATGGCTTCTGGTTCAAGAGTGACCATCACTCAGCCAAGAGCCCCTCTAAGCTCGAGGCAAAAAAAAAACAACTCTTGTTCTGATGAAAGCCGGAAGTATCGGCCAAAACGCCGACATTGTTATTCAAAAAAGCAAAAAAAAAATGTCTTTGGATGCCTTTATCTCTTCTTTCAGAAGAGTCTATTAGCTTATAATCCGGAGTTGAAGGTAACTCAAGTTCAAATCCACCTCATGGCAAAAAATCATCCAACTCTCTCCTGAGGGAGGGAATGGGAACAGCGGCGTAACTAGCCTTTGAGGGCGGAGGGGGCGAGGCTCAACTGGGGCGCCTTTTTTCGCTCGACCTTTTTTTTTTTTTTTTTTTTGTTAGTATTCGAATCTCATTCGAGCTTTTTTTTGTAATTTTTCTCTGGATTTGTGTTATAAAATGAATTTATTTTGAAATTTTAAAATAAAAGCCGGAAATTTTGAAAAAAAGGGGGATGAGTGAGGGGCGCCAAAAGCTTGATGCGCCTGGGGGGGGGGAGGCGAGTGCCCCCACCTGGATACGCTCGGAATGGGAACCCACCTCAGGATTCTTCCCATGTAAGTTACTCCGCAGAGAAATCACAAAGTATCAGCTCTGGCACTAATGTCTGAAGAGAAGATCTCTTTATTATAATTTATACATTCATACATAGTGCAAAGTAGAAAATAAAATAAATATATTGCAAGGAGTAGTTTCTAGCAATATATTTATTTTTACCACAAAAAATGTCTATATTAAATCTAAAACTAATATGGTGATATATAATTTTATATGCGGGAGTTACGATGCATTTAGGTGGATCGCAAGATGATTTGGGTTGCCCCCCCCCCCCCCCCCGTCTAGATGGATTTTTTCTGTTCATAATGATGGTAACCCTGATAGCGAAAGAATAGCCGGGGGATGAAAATATCCTTTTGACTGTGAAATAGGCAAAGGTTAATCTAAATAACTGACCTGAAGAACTATTGGCAGGTGGCGTAGTAACGCAACAACTTCCATCATCTGGGCAATAGGCCTGTCCATCAACCTCATCACAAAAGAGAGCAAAAAGACCTGATACACATTCACCACGACATGGCCTAGGTGGTGGTAGAGGTTTCGCTGGAGTTGAAGTAGAAGTTGATGTCGTTGGTCTTCTTGTCCCACCTCCTCCGCCACCTCCTCCAGGTTGATCTGCACCTTTCATCATAATCAATGTGTCCGGCACTTTATCGCCGTATTGAAGCCGAGAGACGCAGCAACGTTGACCCGACGGACAGAGGGTGTCATCAGCCAGGACGGCTTCACAATATTGAGCAATATTCTCCGTGACGCACACACCGGGACATTTCCCTAAAAGTGTCAATAATTATCATTAGATATTTTTAGACTTTTTTTTTAAAGATTAAAGCAAATACCTTCATCTTTTTGCATGGTTTGCGCAGAGGCCTCAGGTTTCGATGATTCGCTTGACTAAAATAAAATGTTACATTTCAAGTGAGAACGAGTAAACAGAAATAAGGCTGACATTTTTTTGACCCCACCAAATCAAGCCACTTTTGATCTTCCTCTTGGTCGTTAATTTTGTATTTCTGACCCCCAACGGAATTAACATAAAAACAAAGAAGCAATAATAAAAAGTTACCCGTATCTAAAGATAATGATAGAAAGTGAATTCGCTATGTATCAGGGCATTTCTATTTTTTATGAATATTTTTATAATTTGCATTTTAAATGAAAATCTCTAAAACAAATATTCAAGTTCCAAAAATCTTTGACTCGAAAGATGCGGGGGCAAAGAACTTTTAAGGATATTTCATGTAAGAAAAATAATTTTTACTTTCTGGTGTTCTGGTGTGACTGGTCGCACAGCCCACAACTCTCTCTTACTTTCGGTAATTGAAAGTTGTGTTCTGTGCTTGTCACACCAGATTTTTTGTGTCGACATATATTTAGTTTCAGACAGTAATGTACATGCCAATTTCAAGATGTAAAATTTATAGGTATGGGAAAATATTTATATTTTGTTATCATAGCACTTCTCCTATCCTTCCTGTTAAGTACAAGAGTAAAGTGGTCTTTAGAAGATTTCAGTGGTAAAATGAGAATATACATCTTAAAGAGTATCTACAAAAATAATTCATTTTGGTATTTTAATCAAAATCGTTAGAGCGAATTTTAAGAAAATCGAAAAAAACTGAAAAAGCGCATCAGTAAAGAACTAGTACTCTTTGGCCAATTTTGTTCAAAAGCTTCTTGTCACGTCCCATGGGGGTGCCTAACTAAAATATATATTTTCAACCTCCTAGCTCAGTGGTTCCCAACCTTTTTTGACCCATCGCCCCTTTCTGGAGGTTGACTAACACCTATCGCCCCCTTTATATTTTCATTGTATGCCAAATTTTAATTTGAAGTGTACATAATAAAGCAGTTTTATTATTTTAAACAATTTTATTACCGTAGGCCTATATACAGGGCCGCAGACAGACTTGACAGGCCCCGGGGCTACTTAGTAATACGCCCCCCCCCCAAAAAAAAAAAAAAAACTTGGTTTTTTTTAGTATGTAAAAGGCTATTGTGGCCTTCATGCCAACACTTTTTTACACAGTTTTTGACACAACTTTTGAAATAGTTATACATAGTTTACAATATTTATTTAAATAAAGTTATATAAAATTTTTTCAAAATTTCCTAAACAAAGAGTTACAATAATTTATCGAGGACAGAGGATTTCCGGGGGAATCTGTGGGTATGGAAAATTTTTTGAAAATTAGCCACTAAAATCTGCGTTTTTAGCTATTCTGAGTCTTGAAAAAGATCAAACTTGATTTGAGCTTAACGGGCCCGGGCTCCCTGAGGAAAAAAATTTCAAGAAAATGATTTTTTTTTTGAAATTTGAGATTTGAGCTAAAAGTGACGTTTAAATTCTAGATTGGAATTATCTTCAGACTATTTTATTTTTATGATAATATTTTGTCCTCTTCTACCCTGACCATCCTGTAAATAGGAGATTTTTCTCTTTGATTTTTATTTTTTTAAATTTTAGTAAACTAATAATTTTTCTCCCTTTGAATACTCATCGCCCCCCAATCGCCCCCCGCTTATTTATCGCCCACCTGAAAACCCAAATCGCCCCCAGGTTGGGAACCACTGTCCTAGCTCTTTTCGTCCTTGAGATATTACAGATATATACACAGACAGACCATGTCGCGAAAACCACTTTTTTGGATTCAGGGGGGCCTTTAAACGTGTATATCCATCAAAATCTCGACATCGAATTTTTGACAAGAATCCAATACTTTCTTTCTCTATATATTAACATATATAGAGGTAGGCAGGGATCAATTTTCTTGATCACTTTTGTTTCGTGCTGAAAGATCTCAAAACTGAATAATCGAATTTAAAAAATATTCTTTGTGTTTACGAAGAGTGAATGGATTCAGGGCCGGATCTAGGGGTGGGGGCAGTGGGGTGCATGTGCCCCGGGCGGCAGATATCAATGGGCGGCAATTAAAGAAAGATTTACTAAAAAAAAAGGTAAAATGATATGAATTTTGTATAGAAAATTTTAAGGAGGGGGCGGCAAATTAAATTTTGCCCCCCCCCCTAAAAAATCTCCTAGTTCCGGCCCTGAATGGATTTAAACTTTGCCATATGCCATTGTTTCCGCCCGCATTCAAATGAAAAATTATTTTATTATCTATATTGGAGGGAAATCTTGTCTTCCACCTGCTTATAGAAACAATTTTTTTTATTTTGAGATAATTTTACTTTAATATAAATTTATTCTAAGCTAAGTCGCCTTGCCCGATGTGTTCGTCACACCCACCGATACATTAAGACGTGAAAATTAAATAAACAGCGGATTATAAGAAATTTTTTACTTTCTCTTATCTATAAAGGTAAATATAAAGAGAGAAAGTATTGGATTCATGTCAAAAATTCGATGTCGAGATTTTGATGGATAAACAGGTTTTGGGGACCTCTGAGTTCAAAAAAATTAGGTCCCTCAAAATGCTGTATGCTCTTGGGCTTGATGTAGGGGTAGCGTGCTGGCCTTCTATACTGAGGGTCGCGGGTTCGGATCCCAGGCAGTCCGATTATTTTATTTAAGCCGTTTGGATACCAAATGCATGGGCGTAGCCAGACATCTTGTTAGGGGGGCCAACCCCTCGTTAGGGCAAGAGGGGGGGGGGGGTTGCGATTAATAAATACATAGATTATTAATTATTTATTTAAATAAAAAAAAAATTAAATTAATTTAGTGGATTGGGGCGTTAAAAAAATAATTCCCAATGGGAAAAATATATATTTGTTTTTTTTTTTTTCAATTTTTAGGGCAAGCCAGGGGGGCAACAGCCCCCCCCCCCCTGTCTCCTCCTGGCTACGCCCATGACCAAATGGCTTAAATAAGAATGCCTGGAACCCAAATACATATATATTCTAATAATGGTTATCGTAAAGTCTTATATGGCCTGAGTTGCCGAAAAGACTGTGTGAGTGTGAGAGTGAATGAGAAAAAAAGTGTGTTATATTTCTTTGATTTAGTGTATAAAACTTTTGTAGAAAATTCTTCGAAAGTATGAGATTATTCCGCCAAGCCTTTTTGTTCCTTACGAGCAAATAGTTAACTCACAGGTGGCGGTCTTCTCGGAGGGTTTGTCGTTGTTGGCCTCCGGGTTGTCATTGTTGCAGGCTTTTTATTATTATTGACACCTGATGAGGTTGTAGTAGAAGGTGTAGATCCATTGCCTGGAGGGGTATCAACGCAACATCGCATTGAAGAAGATGGACATTGAACATCCTCGAGGACGTCCGCGCAAATGAGAGTGGCTAACGTATGGACACACATGCCGGGGCAATTCTTTGTTTCCGCAGTTGACGTTATCGTATCTAGAAGACCTGGAAACGAAGTAAATAAATAATAATTAGTAATAGAAACAAATTTTGTGATGTAAAATAATTTTGATATTAGAGGAATTTCTTTTTTTTGAGAAGTCGATTCGATTCGAATTATAATTCCGAAAAGACAATTACTCAGACAAATTTCATTTCTTTAAACTTATTCATCAACTATGAATGTTCTTTACTCCTTAGGCATAGGCAACTCACTAAGCTAATCGGTTCCGGCATGGGATTTATTATTTAGGTAATTTTGGTCTACTGAATACGAAAATAATATTTTTGTTTTGGCTGAACGGACAACAATTGAGCAAAACGCTCTTGGACAAAACGTTTTGCTCAATGCCAAAGCACACCGATTAGGCAAAATGTTTTGCCATTGGACAAAATATTTTGCCATTTGAGCATTTTTGCCTTGGGCTGAACGCACACCAATTGACCAAAAACGTTTTCGACTAATCGTGCCTAAAACTGTTTTTTCACCGCTTTTCTATGGGTCAACGCACACCGAGGAGGCAAAACACAATTGAGCATGATTCGACATCATTGAACAAAATGTTTTGCCATTGATAGTTTTGCTTAATCGGTGTGCGTTGGCATTGAGCAAAACGATTTGACCAAGAGCGTTTTGCTCAATCGGTGGGCCTTGGACAAAATGTTCGGCCACTGAGCAAACCCCCACCGATTAGCCAAAAACGCTCAATGACAAAACATTTTCTACAAAAAACAAAACATTTTGCAGAATTAATTAATTTTAAACTGGTAACCGTTGGATCTAGTTGAAACATTAAGCATTAACATTAGGAGAATTAAATCCAAGTATGCTAAGACAAGGTTTTTTGTTTCAATAATTTTCAATATTTTGCAGAACGGCATCATATGTTTAGCCTAATCCGTGTGCGTTGGCATTTAGCAAAACGCTTTGCTCTTGGACAAAACGTTTTGTCATTAAGCGTTTTGCTCAATTGGTGTGCGTTGATATTTTTTGCTCAGTGGCAGAACATTTTGTCCAATGCCAACGCACACCGATTGAGCAAAACGCTCAATGACAAAACATTTCGTTCAATGATGTCGAATCATGTCCAATTGTGTTTTGCCTCCTCGGTGTGCGCGTTGACCCTTAGAAAAGCATTGAAAAAACAGTTTTAGGCAAAGTTTGAAAACGTTTTTGCTTAATTGGTGTGTGTTCCTTAGTTGACTCTACTTTTTAAGATAAAGGCAATCCAATTTATACTGGAAATTTAATTATAAAAGGATTAAAATTTTCAAATGATTACAAAGTGTTATAAATGATACAAAGAATAATAAAATTAATTATAAAAGACAAACAATATATCAATAAGAGTTAGGAAGAACGTTCTGAACAGAATTTCCTTTGGCTTATCATGAGAACCAGAGTCAATTCAAACAAAATAATTTATAGCCTGAGTCCTTCGTCAAATCTAAATTGACTTGATAAGCTTATGCCGCAGAAAAAAAAATTCATTTTTTGTTCCCTTGTGTTATTAATTAATCCATTTATTTTGGTTAAACGAAATAATTTCCTTCCTTGAACCTGTATAAATTGCAAATTCACAAGAGAGCCAGGCTATCATCAATAAATGACTAGAAAAAAAAAATGATTATTCAAAACTTTCTCAAAATTATTCATATAATTGCCAAGATTCATTTGTCGGAGAATTTTTTTTTTTTTTTAGAACTGTTAAGTAGTAAATTTGCTTCATCATGAGGTTTCTATAAAAATTAATTATATAGGGTAAAAAAAAAAAAAATTGTGCAAATTCAGATTTATAAATAATGGAGAATGTACTCTTAATATATTTTCATATTAGAAATTGGCAGCAGCGGATTCTGCTCGATGGGGATCTCGTTTCTTTTGTTCTTATAACAAAAATGATTGATAATTTTCTAAACAATAATAATAAAAAAAAAAACAAATCGATTTTAATAGAATCTTTAGCAATTAGAGCAATTAATCTAGAAAAGGTTTTGTCGTCACTGGGGGCAATGGGTGAAAAAGTAGATCTCCTCACATCACCTTGCTTTACAAAAGCTAAACAAAAACAGTGAGTAATTATTTATCTTTTATGTCACATTTTGCTGATATTTGCAGCGGGGCTCACAAGATGCTTGGTTTCATCATTAGAAACACGCGTTTTTGGAACTTAAAAAATTGAGAGAATCCAGAAAAAATTTTTATTTTTCAAGATCCATGCACATTATCCATGTCACTCCAGGATGAGCATGGTCTAGGATCCCTTCGTGGCCGTAGAGAGGCTGCGCAGGGCTTATGCAGGGGACTGTCGATGATCCCATTTCCCTATCCCTAATCAATTTCCATACACTTTTGAGGACCACTAGAGGCTGCGATCTCTTGTCAAAAAATAACTTTTTTTTAAAAATCGCCTATATATGGAATGTGTCAAATTTTTGACAGTAAATATTTCGGGCTTGACCTTTTCTTCAAACCACCCAGGCGCTTGAAAGATATCCTGTACAGTGAGGGTCAATATTAAGTCCCACCGATGCGTTTTCTATTTGTGATTATTTCCTTGTTTTTATAAAAGAAAATTAAAATCTTTATTGAAAATTTTCTAGGTTTGAACCATGAACATTTCCATTAAAAAATATATAATTTTTTTTTTTTTTTTTTTTTTTTTTTTTTTCTTTGAGGGCGCCGGGGGGGGGGTCCCTCTTGCCGGCACTTTCCCCTTCCCATTGGGAAAAAAATGTCAATCATCATTTTGCCAACAGGGGCAAATAAGCCCTATGTACATGGACTTTAATAAATAAAATAAAATATTTTTTTTAAAACAATGAAATAATCACAAGTAGAAAATGCATGGGTGGGAGTTAATATTGTCCCTCACTGTACCTGCCGGTACATAGTAATACTGTATAACAGTTCCAACTTTAAGTTGTACAATCTATTGTAACTTGCCCGTTTTATTGGCATTTGTTGCTGTACGTGCATTTGAAATGATAAATAAATAAATAAATAAATAAGAAAGTTAAAGGACACCCGAGCGTTCCATATCTAAATTTTAATGGATATACACGTTTTAAAGATCTGAGTTCAAAAAAGTCACATCCCACAAAGTTGTCCGTCCGTTTGTGTGTGTGTTGGCAAAATATCATAAGTCAGTCACACTAGAATTTTTTGATCTGAAATAATTGACAAAAAAAAGGAAAGTCTCAAGCCATTCAATAAATGAATATTTAAAAATGAACAGGGATGATGTAATAGGTTTGGAAAAAGATTAAAAAAAATGCAATTGTTTCTCATATGCAGCCATCATTATAATGATTAGACTGAACGAAGAAACTTTTATTTAATTTTTCACGGTTGCTTTCTTCTTTAATGGCATTTATAGATAGCAGGCTCTCTCGAGTCCAGCCAAACAAATAAGACAATTGTAAAATTTAAAAAGAAAATAAAAATCTTGAAAACACAGTTTTATTTAAACGAAACCAGAGAGAAACAAATGACTCCTTTCTCTGAACTTTGACTATGTGAGAATAATAATAAGCAAAAATATTTAGAGTCATTAATGAAATAATTTTATTTAGAACAAAAATCTAAAAGGGTTGTGGGTGAGGGAGAGAGCACTAAAAGCTTAATGATATTTTTTGTTTTAAAATTTTTTTATCTGCTCATGAAGAAAATAATACAGGAGATACCCAACCAATTCAATGATTCATTTTTATTTTCAAGAAATCTTTCTATTGGTGAAAATACTGTGTTTAAGGGGGAACGGGAGCGAAGTGGTTACGCATGTTTTTCCCGATAAGAGGGCGTAGTGTGTCATAAAAATTATGCCTAAAAAATCAAGTAATTCAAAAATTTGCCAAGAGATGTCAGAATGGTAGCTAATAATATTTAATGCATTTGATTGATTTTCATTGATCTTTTAACAATAAATACTTTATAAATGTTATTATATATTATGTATCTTTTATAAAAGCAAAAAAATATATAAATATAGGGCAGATCTAGGCTAATACGGGATCAGCTGTTAGACTAGCCTGCCATCTATTGCAAGAATGCTGAACTAATTTGACAGTTGGTTTTTAAATAAATCATCTAAGCTTATTTTAAAAATTTCTTAATCAATATGAGATTAATAATAACAATAAATTCATTTTTAAATTTAAAAAACGTATTTTTTTTTTTTTTTGGAAAAAAAATCCCCCCCCCCACCCCCTTCCCCCAAAAAAAAAAAAACACCCCCCCCCCCCCCCCCCCCCCCCCCCCCCCCCCCCCCCACACACCCAGGCCGGGAAAGCCCCCTTTTTGGTTGGGGCACAAAACAAAAGAACCCCAAAACCCAAAGTTTTAACCCATTCCCTCTCTATATATTTTGGGGGAGAAGTAAAAAAATTAAAGATTATTGGGACTGATTGTTTTTTTGTATTTGCTTGATAACAAAAAAATTAATTACGATAATTTTTTAATAAGTCATTAAAAGAATTATAGCTCGATGTCCCAATAATCTCTTAAGAATTTAATTCATTTAAAAAAAAAAACCGCATTGAAAAATTCCTTATAATAGTCTAGTTTGTTTTTTTTAAGTACGTTTAGACGTCGCTCCTGAGCCCCCTTAAGAAGGTTCTGTATTTACCTGAGCCGTTTAAATAGTTTTTTTAAGAATGTTATCTAGCCTACTAATTGACTAGAAGAATCCATTACGATCATAATAATCATCATTATCGCATCGCAGGTTTGTTTTAAAATATTATTAACTGTGGGAACGTATAACAAATTGTAGATATTGTTTATTGGAGTACATCCATTAAATGTATATTAAAAAATAACTTGGATATCCATTTTTAAAATAAACTTTCTTTCCCGAATATTCTTTCTGACTCCTGGAATTTCACAAGAGATGCTTTTTTAGAATCGACTCATATTTAAAGAACGCCATCGTTACAGGGGCGGATTAAAGGGGGAGGGGGCGAGGGGGCGATCGCCCCCCCGAGAAGAAATTCACAATGTTATAAAAACTAGTAATCTAAAGAAATTATGATTTCCGGGCTTTAATTTCAATTGAATTTGTTACCAATCAATTTAAATAAATAGGAAAGGGGTCTAAATGGCCATAGATGCACACAAAATCCTTAAATAAAAAAAATAAAAAAAACCGCCCCCCCCCCGACAAAATTGCATTAATCCGCCACTGCATCGTTAAGACATTCCTCATTTTCATCCATCCACTAACCTAATATTCTAATTATCTAATACAGTCGATACCATTGTGGTTATTTGCTTTATACTTCATACCTTTTCTACAAGGATAATTTATGGTTGGTAGAATTTTAATAAGGAATAAAAAACAGAAGAAAATGCAGCTAGGCTGACGTTTCGGCCTTGCTTCGGAGCTGTTAGTTGTCATTATATACAAATATTTGGTATTGCATTCAGTATTGACTTTTGATATAACATTAGAAAAATATTTTTTTGTTTAATAAAAATTTTTTTCTTTCTTCTACTACTAATACAATATTTCTTTATTCACTCCAGGGCAGTACAAAATTATCTAATACAGGAGTGTTAAACTCAAAAGCTAACTTGGGCCAAATAAACAATGCTTTACTTTAGGTGGGCCGTAAAAATAATAATTGCTCGCACTGATAAGTACTTCCAAACATGCAGTGCCGGATTAAGCAAGATGGAGGCCCTTGGGCAATCGAAATCTCGGGGCCCTGTCAAACATTTTACCTTTTTTTTTTGAGGAAACGGTATTTTCCCCCTCCCCCCAGATTTTCGAGTATTTTCAAATATTTTGACTGGGCCGCAAAAATGTTCATCTCGGGCCGCCTGCGGCCCGTGGGTCGTGAGTTTGACACCCCTGATCTAATATAATATATAATGACAATTAACAGCTCTGAAGATGGCTTTAATCAAAACCGAATCGTCAGCTGTTGAAAATATATATTTTTCAAAGAAAAAATCCCCTTTCCTTGTGTTTTTATTCCTGATTGTACCCAAACAAATTACTCTACCCAGTATGTCCAAACAATTTCAATAAAATAATATTTCGCATTCCCCCCCCCCTCCTATAGGGTGAAAATGCCTCTTTCATAAAAGTACGGTTATACTTGGTTTTAGTTATGTAAAAATCTTAAAATGGGTGGAGTTACTGGACGTTCACCTCAGAAAGCAAGCAAAATAAGTTGAATTAATAATAGTAAGGATATGATAATGGCCTTTACCTAAAAGGGCTTAAGGTGAAGGTCATAGCGCATGAGGAGACGCCCAGGGTTCAAGAATCCCTGCCAAATTTTATATACCAATAATTATCAACGAATTCAGTCTGGTAATTATAGCATTAAAGGCAAGTTATGTTCTTTTTTGGCATCTGAGACATAAATTATTTCCAAATGCCCGTGTTAAGGAGGGAAGAGATTATAGTGTCGTTATCCTGTAAAAAGAGAGGCAAGAGGCAAGATAAGCATTTTTACTAAATCTCATAGAGCCCCTCTCTGACTACGCCCATGTAGATAACCGTTAAATGCAATTTTTATCGATTTGAGCGGGAACCGAACATCTAGCAAACTATTCCGGGGATTATAAACAAAAGACCTTGTTTTATATATCGAATTATAGAAAATGGAGTAAGAATTGTTTTTTTTTTCTAATAATATTATTATTGTAGCGCTTTTGTTAAATGTGGAAATGACGGGGCGATATTTATTTGTACTTCGTGATGAGTGAATGTGCGCTCATCAATTCGGTGAAAAGAAAAAATCATTCGGCTTCTTTAAGAAATGAAAAGTCGGCCAAATAATCTTCCTTTTATTAGATTTTATTTTTTCAACTTTCATTGACTTTGTTTAACTAGAAATTTAACGATTTAAAATAAAAAAAAAAAAAAAAATTAATCCATAATGCTTTAAAATCGGGTCGGGCGATCAAAAATAATTTACTGTTAAAATTACCACTAGGTTTATGAATGAAAACTAATCATGAAATTCAATCTTGCTTAAATATTTATGTAAATAGCTCTTTTGCCGAGATGTGCATAAAGGCATTAGAAAACACAATGCCTGCCTGTCTGCCTACTTAAATAAAAAATGTAATTCAAGTGAAATTTTATTATAGAAGGTTCCATAACTCATTGTCTTCACGGTTTGTGAATGATTAATTAAAACTAATAATTATTTTCCTACGATACATTACAAAAGAATTTAGAGTAACTCACGCATGTGTGTGTGCGTCATAATATATATATATATATATATATATACATGTACACGCACACCTGGACATGCAATCAAAGTGGTGCGCGCACTAACGGGGCCAAACATTATAAACAGCGAAAGAAGAATATCGTTTTCGAATAACCAAAAGAACGGGACCTTGTATTCGAAACTAAATAGTTTAAATATTTGAGATAGAAGAAATTTTGAAAGAAAGTGATTTAAAAAAAAAAATAAAATTGAATGATTAGAGAAAGATTTAATCTTTAAATATAAAGCGAATTATTTTAATTAGTATTTGATTAATGCCAACCAACTCCGACCTCCAAGAATGGCAATCAACTCTGAACGGTGTCACCTTCTCTCAGACATCGCGACAGACAGACAGACAAACTGACATAATTGCAAGTCGAATGTCTTTCTAAATACAATATACTAATCACATTAGGGATATATATAATAAAAGAATTATCGATATATATTTTTTTTCTTCTTTTTTTTTTTTTAGGGTCAATTGTTCAAGTTCATTGGTGACTTGAATGCCGTCGTGATGCAACCAAAAGGGAAGTAAAGAGTCGGTCAGTCAGACTGGCCGTGAGAGTGATGGCTTAAGTAGGCCGTGAACACAATTCGCATAAAACATAAGTATTATAAACACTTGAATCAATAAAATTTAGGTCTTGTATCAAACCAGAGGGAATTTTGACAAAAAAAAAAAATATTAAAAATTATGCCGGGGATTTAGCAATAAGATGAATTTTACCGGAAAAGAAAGTAGATGCAATAGATTCGGTGTCCTGTTGAGCTGTCACCGATGATGAAGTCACAATTAAAATCACGAATATAAATACATTTACTGGTGATGAAAGCGATGGCGGTGCACCAGTAGCACAGGCCATTTTTGATTGTTATTGTCGACGATCAGTCAAGTTCGGTGAATTGTCTGCGACTGACGTCTGCGGCGAATGAACCGAACGTGATGCCTCCTGAAGCCTGAAAACCTAAGCAAAGCAAAGCAAAGCAAGAGTCCCGTTGAGCATCCGCCTGCCGCCTGCCCATTCCTTGCGCGCCCACCCACCATCCTAGGCCCTTGAATGATGGACCCCCCACCAATAGGGGAGGGGGGAAGAATCGAGAGAACCGTTAACCCCCCCTCCCCCCAGCCCCCGTCCTCATCATCGTCTTCGTCAGCTACTACTCCCTTCCAGGTACTTACTTCCGTGCTCACTGCACTCGGTCGGTGTGTTAAGGCCGAGGCCAACTCGAAGGTTGGTTCCACACACACACACACACACACACATTGATCATCTTCATAAGTTAGTCACGCAAAAGAAAAAAAATCGGTACAATGTAAACAAATTAGGAAGTAATAAAAAAAAGGGAAAAAATGTTGGAAAAATAGGTCAATAGTATATAACCAATTTTCAAAGAGAATCAGTCATCGCTCTTTTGCCTTCGAGACCAAAAGAAAAAAAAAAAGATTGACAGTAATATAGAAAAAAAAAGAAACGAGTATCCAAAGCTTGCATTACTGGAATTTATTCTATTTATAATCATTTTACTTTCTCTTATCTATGTTTGTATATATATATATATAAGAGAGAGAAAGTATTGGATTCATGTCAAAAATTCGATGACGAGATTTTGATGAATATATACGTTTTGAGGTCCCTTGAGTCCAAAAATTGGTTTTCGCGACATGGTCTGTCTGTGGGTGTGTCTGTGAACAAAATATCTCAGGAACTAAAAGGGCAACGAGGTTGAAATTATATATTTAAATTGGGCATCCCCCCCCCACAAAGGGTGAAAATAAGCTTTTAATCAAAATCGGCCAAAAAGTACTAGAACTTTACTGATGCACTTTTTTAGTTCCTATGATTTTGATTAAAATTCAAAAATCAATTATTTTTTCAGATGCTCTTTAAAATGTATATTCTCATTTTGTCAGCAAAATTGTTTGAAGCACACTTTATTTTAGTAATTCATAGCAAACAGGAGAAATGGTTGCCATGGTAACAAAATATAAATATTTTCCCATGTTTATAAATTTGACATCTTAAATTCTAATATATTGGCGGAAACTATAATATATGTCGGAACAAAAAGTTTGGTGTGACAAGCACAGAACACAACATTCTCTTACCAAAGGTGAGAGAAAGTTGTGTGCTGTGCGACCCGCCACATCAGATTTTTATAAAAAATAATCAAATTACTATTACAGCAATTCTTTCAATAGTGCAGTTAATCGGTTCCACCGATTAGGCTGACTAATCGAGGGACATACTAAGATACAATAATTTGTTTTTCCGTTTTTTAACTTTTTAAAACGTTTTTATTTGAAAATTTTTGTTTTTCACCCAAATAAAAAAATAATTTTTATTTGAAACTTCGCTATAAATGGTTATAAATGGGGCATTGCTGTAATAATAATAATAATTTTAAAAATTATGTTATTTTTTCCACTATTAAATTTTATTGATTTTTTAAAATTTTCCTGGGTGGAAAAGGGCAAGTGCTCGAGGGGAGCACTTGCCTGTGAGTGTCTCTCCTTAACACAAGAAGATTGACTTTTCCGGGGTTGAAGTCAGTGGGATAACGTCGATTTTGTTTTTTGTTTGTTTGTGCTCCTTGTCTCCCTGCAGCCAAGTCTTCTTCTATTAACATTAGGGTCCGACCGAAACTTGTATTTCCTATACAAAATTTATACCATTTTACCCCCTTTTTTTTTTTTTTTTTTTTACTTTTTCCTCTGCCTTTTTCCTAGTAAAACGAAATTTTTCCCCTCCCGTGAAAATCATTTTACCATTTTTTTAGGGAGACCAATTTTCTTCTTTTTCGCTTGGCGGAAGAAAATTTTTTCTCTCGCACGTGGAAATCATTTGACTTTTTTTTTTGCGTGCCAGTCTCATCTCATTTTTTCAAACTCAGGTTTCGGCTGGTTTTTGACCGAAACCAGGGCCGGAACAGGGATTTTTGGCCGAAACCAAAACCCGAAACCAAATATTCGGTCTGCTCCTAATTAATATAAACCGGTGGATATTTAAAATACGAAAAACCTCCCAACTATGTGAATTTTCAACGCCGAAATACATAGAGAGTTTTCAATTTAAAAATCAACAGGAACATTTGAAACAAATTATTAAATATTTACAAAAATTGAAGTGGTGAGAGAGAAGAAGAGGCTGGTTTTATTCTCCTTATCCTCTCAATAAGTAATCCAAAAATCAAAAGAGTAAATGAGAGTGATTGTAAGATTAGTAAAGAAAGGTATAGTAAGTAAAAAAAGCTGCCTTATGGCCTGATACAAATCTCACAACTTCCTCCCGCAGGTTCAGGCAAGGATGCCTTGGGTTCAGGAAAAGCATCTTTTGATGTTCCAGTTCAAACTGAAACCTATTTTCCATTAAGAGGAAGGAGAGACTTGTAATTGTAAAGCTAGCAGTTATCGATTTTGTAACCTCTTTTTAAATGCAAAAATTAATTACCTAGAGAGTGTTTAATTCCATGTGATGATAGCAAGAGAGGGAAGTGTTCCGCTCGCGGTAACTAATCCAATCCATTCCAAGATGCCAGGTTTCCTTCCTGAATTTCCTTTTCTATTTAATTATTCCTTTTTCCATTTCTTTGTGTACACTTATGAAATTCTAAAGAGGTTGTCCTAATTGAGAAGAAATCTGCTCAGTTCCGGCGTGTAGCCTACTCCTTGTGAAGAGCATCTGAATGAACGACTGGGTGACACAGCATTTTCCTCTCGTTAAGTTGTCTCAGGACCATGGTCTTGATGTAAGTAAATCTGAAAACATTCGTTCATTAATTTAAACAAATATGTATAAAATGAAAAAATTTTGGTTTGACGCTTCAGGAGCTTCCAGGATTTGCTAGCTATTGGTTCCTTTTTCCCTTTCCCTTTCTAGTCCCTCTCTTTATTTTTAAATATTGAAGCCCAAAGTGGAATTGAGAAATAGATTATGAAATTTAAATCAATCGCTTATTAATTGATAATATCGGTAGCTGACTCTATAAAGCTAAGCTCGTTTCTGTTTTAAAAACAAAAAACATTTTTTAAGAATTTTTCTACTATATTTATTTAATATTCAAGAAATCACAACCAAAATAGCTCAATTACGGTTTATATAGTTGATGAATAAGCGTGAATAAGTTAAAACTCCTTTTTAAAGGTTAAATTCATCTTCATATTTCTTCAAAATTTTCTTTATTTTTAGAGATATTTGGTCCGAATTCGCTTCCGCGTTCTTTTTTTAGGTAAATAAAGAGCAAGGTAAAAGAAACGAATCCGAAAAAGTCATTTATCATAATTAATACAAAATGTGGTCCATAATTAAAAACTTCCATAATGATGCTTCTCTTATATTTATAAAAAAATTATTCTTTTTTTTTTTTTATTATCATGAAGTAAGCTCCTTTATTGTTCATAGAAAAAAAAAATAATAATAATATTAAAATTATTAATCATTTTTTCAACTCTATAATTTCCACCGATATATTTGAATTCAGTTGTAAAATTTATAAACATGTGAAAATATTTATATTTTGTTACCATGGCAACCATTTCTCCTATCTTTCCTATGAAGAACAAGAGTAAAGTGGTCTTCAGAAGATTTCAATGGCAAAATCAGAATATACATTTTAAAGAGATTGTAATAAATAGTTGATTTTTGAATTTTAATCAAAATCGTTGGAGCGAATTTTGAGAAAATCGAAAAAAACTGAAAAAGTACATCAGAAAAGTACTTTTTGGCCGATTTTGTTTAAAAGCTTTTCACGCCCTAAAGAGGTGTCTAACTTAAATATAAAATTTCAAGCTCCTAGCTCAATTCCTTCATGCTTAACGAAGATGATTCTTAAGACACACAGACAGGCCATGTCACGAAAACCACTTTTTTGGATTCAGGGGACCTCAAATCGTGTATATCCATCATAATCTCGACATCGAATTTTTGACATGAACCCAATACTTTCTCTCTATGTATATTAACATTTACATATAGGCAGGGCCGGATCTATTTTAAGGAGGGGGCGGCAAATTAAATTTTGCCCCCCCCCTAAAAAATCTCCTAGTTCCGGCCCTGCATATAGGTAAGAGAAAGTAAAAAAAGAAAGAGAAAAAATAAGAGACTAATTTTTCGCTATTTTTACATATATCTCGGTCAAATGGGTTTACCGCCATCTCTTTTAGACTAATAAAGGGAATTGAGGGAGTATTTTTCCTGAAAAAGTTGTCAAAGTCACTTCCCCTCAGAGAAGGATCCCGCCGAGGTGAGTCTGACTTGAGGTAAAGATTGGGTGTTAACCGTAGACGTTTCGGTCGCAAATCACGACCTTCCCCAGGGAGATTAATTGTTAGAATCGTATTGAGGAAGGTCGTGATTTGCGACCGAAACGTCGACGGTTAACAATTAAATAAAAGTTTTTTATTTAATTCCTTGGCTGCAAAGTCCCCTATACCCAATTCAAAGTCCACAGCCACTCCTCATCACTAGTTAAGGTAAAGATTTTCTTTTCTTTTTTTTTAAACAACTTGCAGGGGTCCCGACCTAATTGTTTCGGTCCGGTGCAGTTAGGTTTTCCTTTAGATTAAAAAAAAAAACGAGCGATAAAACAAATAGCGCGAAAGAATCATGAACGAAGAGCTATTAAGTGTAAGCCAGCCCTCACTGGTGGGAGCGAACTTTATAGTAAAGATTTACCCAACAATCTATCTTAAGAGATATAGGTTCATTTTTTGAACCAGGGCCGGAACTAGGAGCTTTGTTAGGAAGGACAAAATTTAATTTGCCTCCACCTCCTTACTAAACTAAGGCAAATTGATTTTTAATTTTAATCTTCTTTTGAGTCTAAAATTTTCTCGCCTCCAAAATTTTGCCGCCCTAGGTCAGCTTCAAGGGCCTAACCATATGTCCACCACGAATAATAGTAATGCTGGTTTCTTAGAGGGGGTGGGAATTTGAAATACGTGCAATATGTTCACTTTTCAAATGTTTCTTAATATAACTAATTTCCAGGGCTGTATTTACGATGAGGCGAACTAGGCACGAGCCTGGGACCAAGGGCGTCCGCAGGATTTTTTGCAGGGGGAGGGGCAAGTCACTTCCAGATAAGTTAAAAAAAAACGTACTTTGATATTAATAATGTTATACATCTCTTAGTATTTAAAGCTTTCTCACCGCGGCAAGGTGGATGTATACTGAAAAAGGTTTTTTTGTATTTTTTTTGTTTTATACATTTTTTTGTATCATTTTAATTTTCCAGGGGGGGGGGGGGCAAGTGCCTGGTTGCCTCCCCCTGCGGACGCCCATGCCTGGGACGGCAAAATTTGTGAAAAAAAAAACTGCTTATTTACATACCTATAATTCTTTTTTTTTTTTCAAATAGACAAGTATTTGATGTTGAAAAGGTATAGGTAATCAGAAGTCCACCAGCGTGTTAGGGTATTTCTCAGTGTTGGGGTGGATGAAGGGGAGGAGGAGGCAAATACCTAAATTTGCATTAGTTCAGGGCATAAAGAGAATGATATTTTTCAACAGAAAATACAAAAAAATGATTTTCGAAAAAAAATGTTAAGCACTTTTCTACTGAGAACGTCGAATTATTTCATTAGCAAAATGAGGTGTTACATCGTTCCTTTGAAACCATAGATTCTCTAGAACAATATCATTCAGTTCAAGCCAAAAAAATTAAGTTAACATCTCAGGATATCGAACACTATTCAAGATTACAGCATTACCAGCAGCATTTTTAAAGAAAGAAGATCGTGTGATCTAACACCGTACTATATATTTTATTTAGGGCTATGTGAAAAGCCAGGTTTATAAATAGACAATCGATTCCAGAACTAAAGGATGAAATTATTCGTGTCATTGGTGAGATAGAGCCACAATTATGTCAAAATGTCATCCAAAATTTCAACAAAAGGTGGTCATTAAGTTTGAGATCAATGTAAATTGTTTAGAAAATCTGTATTATGAAAGACAGTTTATAAATTCATTAAAATGGATATTATCTAATTACAATTTAATTCAGATAGAAAAAGTAAAAGAAAACAAGTTCAAATAGATTTTTGGCAATATATATATATATATATAAATACATAAGAAATTGTTCATGTTATATTAGTATTCTACAAATACGGATATGAATACATAGAGTTATTATACATCTACAAATTTGAGGAAAACAATAATAAAGAAGTAATTTTAATATTTAAGAAATATTTATTAAAAGAAACAATAGGTTATTATTTATTTATAATAATTTATAATTTATAATAAGAAAAGAAAATAAGGAATATTATAATTAAAATTTAAGTTAAAATTTAAAGTCTACATATTATGTATACATATTAAATTTTCCTGTTTCTTCTTTTTTCATTGTTTTAATGTTTGTTTCTTTTGTTTATAAGTGTTTAACGTTTGAACTGAAAAAAAAAAACAAAAATTAATAAGTTTTTATATAGGCCTATATATATTTATTGTATCATCAACATATAAAATAGTCAATGAATTTATTTTTATTGTTTGAAATAGAAGTTTTTAAAAAATGACCTATGAAATTTCACCCCCCCCCCCACCCCCCCCCTCTTTTTTTTTGGGGTAATATTTTATTTTTTTTTTTTTTTTAAAAAAAAAAAAAAAAAATAAATTTTTTTTTTTTATTCAAAAAAAAAGGGAGGATAAAAAATTTTATAAAATAATATTTTTTAGAAAAAGATTATGTTAAAAAAATGATATACCAGGTGTGCCGGTTAATAATGATCAATTTTTTCGAGAGCAGTTTTTTGGTAGCAGTCAGTGGTTAGTTATCCTCTACTTTTTTCATATCATTTTTTTCGCTGTGACAATATCTTTCAAAACGCTATTGACGTATCGACTAATTAGTGTGCGCGTCATATTTATTTGGAATGGTAAACATGTCGAGTTTCGAGCCAAATAAAGACCATTTGCGGCACGAAAGAGAAACGCGAGTGAATGCCAGCGAATTCTTTCGGAGACCTATGGCAAAGTTGCTGGTTTAGACGTTTTAAAAATGGCGATTTCGACCTCGCCTAGGACAGCCTAAACATTTCGAGGAATCCGAAATGCAAGCGGTACTAGGCGAAGCGATCGATCAATATTACTCGGGAGGAAGTCTAGTTTCTGAATATATAAAAAATTGTAGGTTATGTAAGAAAAAATTTTTTCCCCCCTAGAGCCCCCCTAATGGTCCGATGTTTACCAAAAGCTTTTCAGTTCTTGGCCTGTACCCCTAGTTTATGGGTGCAAAATTTCAAAACAATTGAATGAATAGTTTTTGAGATTTCGTTGACGAAAACAATTACCACAGACATACACACACACACACACACACACAGACATCATTCCAAAACTACTTAAATGATTCAGGGGACCTCAAAACCATTTTGGCAGCTTCAGAAAAATTTCGATTTTTTTACGATTACATTAACTTCACATGCCCAACCTATGGTTGATGGGCAAAGTTAAAAATAAATAAATAAAGGAGAAGCATAAAAGGGGAACTCAACTGCGGGAACTGAGAAGATGCCTGTTGAGGGTTAGACTTACAATTAGATAGTCTGAAGATTGTAGGTTTTGGGGAAGATAGACGCAGGGAGTAGGGTTTGGACCCCGGTGGAAACCGAAACCGGTAAACCGGTTTTTTGGCTAATTTTCAAAAACCGAGAAACCGAGTTTGAAAAAAATTGATGACACACCTGGTATTTGTGATGATGATGTTTTTTATTCCAAATGGGCTCTTTTAGTTAAGTTAATGTTTCAATCCTAATGTAAATCTATATTTGTTTGGTTTAAAAATTTATATACACACTGCCCCATAAAAAATTGGCCCACTTTGTTTCTTCTTTAAGAAGTGTTTTAATCTATCTTAATGATACCTGTAATTTATTAAACATTTAATATGAAATAATTTATACATTTCTAAGTAAATTAACACAAATTCATCAAATCATTTTTTTTTTTAATTGCGGGCACGCCAATAAATAATTACAATTTAAATAAAACAAAGAAAAATGTCTCGATTTTTAATTTGAGGGACAAATTAACATAATCTCGAAATGTTTTGTTGGATATTAATTAAAAATTTTGTTTTTGTAAGTATTTCCAATAAAAGAGTCAGAGAAATACTGATATGGAAAGATTATTTTAAAATTTTAAAAATTTGAGTTATTAAAAATTTTTCCCTCATTTTTGTCTTAGTTTTATTTAAATGGATTTTTAATTTATAGATTTGTATTAAATTCACCTAGAAACGTATAAGATATTTCATATTAAATGTTTAATAAATTACAGCAACATTAAGCTAGATTAGGATAGAACTTTTTAATTAAAAACAAAGTGCGCAACAAAGTTTGAGGAATAGTGAATAATATATATAAAATATTATTATAAAAGTATAAACCGTTATATGTATATATATATAGTTAAAGAAAAATTTATTTGAGATATGAACTGAGTTATCCTGTATTACGGATTTACTGATTCTAAAATAGACAAACGTTATCACTAGGGAAAATAAATACCAAACAGACTTGGTAATTGAAACTCTAAACTTGCAAGACACTTACTATGAAACATTTCTTAATAGGATTGAAACACTAATTAAATTATAATAATAATAATAGATGACATAATATAAAAATATAGGCAGAATAATACCATTGATTCTTTGAATATGAGAACCATAAAGGCGTTGGTCTCGGAAAGCAGCTGCCGCAGCAGCCATAGAGGTAGTGCCTAAAGAGGAATCAAGTGGAACTACTCCGAATTTCGTGCTAGTATCGGTTGAAAGCGGAATGTAATCAAGAGATGATTCGAAGCGCTTAGCTTAAAACAGAAAAAAATAAGATTAAAAAAATAAATAAATCTCTCTCACCGTCTTTTGTAGTACTTGAAAGTTGAAAATATGAATGTTCTTGTTTTTAATAGCTCCCAACTTAATCAGAGTTTAAATATTTAACTTAATTTAAACTCTTATAAAAAAATAGATCCTAATAAAATTAAAGGGTTAGTCAGAAATCTCAAAAAATAGATAAGCCTTTATGTTTACGTAAAAGTTGAAATTGAAAAATATACAGTACTTAAAATTGCTAATATTACCTTTCATTTTGTTTTTAGGTTTGTTTATTTGTCCTAAATTGGAAGAGTTTTTGACAAAATTATCTATTTTTTTTATTTTCGCTGGAGTTGATTCCGTTAAATTTTCAAGAACTTCAGAAGGTAATTTGGGTAAAGATACACTTGGCTAAAAAAAAATGTATTAATAAAATAAATAATTATTTCTAAGATAATAGAAAAAGCTGCGTTCTCTTTTAAAAGTAATTGTTCTGTTATTTGTTGGGAAAATAACGAAAAAAGGAAATAAGTATTAATACATATAAAAGAGCATTTCGTTCAGATAACATTTTGTTCTTTTTGTTCAGATTAGAACAGCTCGAGAATCATTGGCTTCTTATTATTTCACTAAATCTTATCATAATTTTGAAAAAATTACTTGCGGGGACAAGAAATGAAGACAAATATCAGATATAAATTATAGGTATCGTAAAATGGGACAACTTGCAATTTTACTAGTCAAACGTAAACAGCATCATTATAATGAATAATACAACAAAATTCTGACCAAATTAATTACAATGCACTGAATCTGTTTACAGCATATTTTTACAGAAAATTATTGAATCATTTTGGAAAAAAATTACATGTTACTGTCCGAAGAAAATCCTATAACGGAGTAACATTGGACACACATTGATTTTTATGCAAAAATAATTGGTCTGTCCAATGTAAGTCTTAGAAATGGTAAATTGGACCTAAAATAATAAATCAAACACACAGATATAATGTTTTCATCTTCAACCTGAGTTTATAAAGCTTATCCATCCACCTGAAGTGGTGACGGAAAGCTATATTTACACCGGTCTTTAGTCCCAAAATATACTGTATATTTTTCTGAAGCTCTTTTTAGACTTAAAATGCAATTTTTCACTTCCTCAACAGCTTTCTCTAGATTTTCTAATGTCCAAAGTTGTCCCATTTTAGGGTATAAGATTTATAGACATACTACGTACTCCTTATTAAAAGATGTTGATTTCTGTTTGTTTCATTTTTTAAAAAAACTTTACTAAAACTGAGTGAATATAAATTTAACACACTTAAAAAAAAAAAAAATATCTCTATATATATCTAAATGAAGGGTTTTATAAAAAATTTTATTCCTTTTTCCGTTCATTTTCAAGGAAAAAAAAAAGAACAACTTTTAAAGGTTATAATTACTTTGGGTCTTTTTCTTGAATCCATTGTTTTATCAGATGACGAGTCATTATTTTCAAAGATATGAGGAGAGAATTTTTCAATAAGCTCAAGATTTTCTTTTTCTTTGTTGACGACACCTGCACCTGATTGTTTATTATGAGAATGAGCTTGGTAAGTTTCATCTTCATTGCCTGTTTCTTCAGAACTACTACAAGAGGCATTTTCTTCACTTGCTCTCTTTTCCTTTAATCTAATGAGCTGGAAGAGAATTTAACAATCAAAAACATCTCGAATCCTGTATAAAAATAATTCAATAACAAATTAGAATTAGAAAAAATGTGAAATAAAAGATCTTTTCGGTACTTAAATTTATACTTAATAGGTGAAGTGTTTCTAGCTCTGATAAAAAAGGAATAAAGGCAGAAGAATATTTGCGTCAATTTTGTCAGTGTCAGTATCATTAGTATTTGATTTATTATAAAGTACACGCTCCTAGCTATTACAGGCAAAATAGATATATATACAGTTACCGTGTCAAAGTTAAGTCTCGCCAATGCGTTTTTCATGTGATTATTTCATTGTTTTTATAAAACCTCTATATCTATGGATTTGAAAAACTATTCTAAAAATAAATCTTTGGATAGGTGGGAAGAAGAGTGTGGGAGCTTTTGAAGGATAATAAATTAAGAGAAATTGAACCACATCATTTCTTTTAATGCGATTCTAATGAGCCGAAAAAAGCACATGATCTTGGTTCGTCTTAAGCGCCACATACACGCCGGACTTTTGCACGCGAGTCCGACTCACTCTCGAGTCGGATTTGGCGAATTTTCACCACACACGTGTACGAGTCTAGCTCGCGAGCCCGGCTCGGCTCGCCTACAAACGAGCCGAATCCCCGCAAGTGTGTGTGGGCTCTCCCGAATCGAGCCAAAAATAAAATACTTTATCTGAACCGTAACCGAAGCCGAAACTTCCGTCGGTTCCTACTATAGAGATGATTGAATTCTTTATTGAAAAATTTCAAAGTTTGGATCATATAAATTTTCATTAAAAATTGTTCATATAAAAAAACAATGAAATAATTCATATTGGAAACGCTAGGGTGGAACTTTAACTTGAAAAAACTCAACGATACATATGTATAAACAATGGCGATGATTTTCCATCTTTTAAGTATTAAGGCCCCCATACACATGAAGTGCGTCCTCAAGGATTTCCTCTATGGAAACCTCGGATATATAGGGTTTTCCTCGAGGAAATGGACCTAAGCATTTTCTTAAGGTCAACACACTAATTCTCTTTAATAAAATTTTATCATATTTTCCAAAATTTATTTAAAATTCAATAAATATAGATTAATTTTAATCGAAAAACAAAAAAAAATATATATATATATTTTATTTATTTAGTCATTTATTTTAAGGTTTTTTTCGGCAGCTAAGCTCATTTAGGCCAAAATCCTATTTATTTCAAAATAATTGGTATCCAATTCATTAGGAATAAATATTTCTCGCTCGTGACAGGAAGCGAACCTGGGGCCCCAAAAGCTAATGTTTTTTCTCTGAGTCACTCTGAGCCATTTGAATTATTCCAAATACATATTTTAAAATTCCCACCTGAGGCCGCTTATCGTGGCCATATACGCAGCGATATTGAATTTCAATCGGGATTTTTTGGGGGGCCTGCCCTTCGGCCGCGAGGCCGCTACCACACACGTTGAGGATTTCCTCGAGGCGTGTACTATTCAGGCCGGGCCTTGAGGAGAATCCGATGGTGTATGGGGGCTGATGATCTTCGCCACTGTTTACAAATTAGGTTGATCCTGCCTTTCTGCCTTCTTTATGTGAAATTTATACATAAATTACTTATTGAAATATCAATTAATAAACTTAATTAAGTTTTATAAAATTTAATTAAATTTGATATTTATAGTGTTGAATTAATCGAATAAATAATAAGGACGAATAATTAGGGAATAAATAAAAAAAAGAATTACCTTTTCTTCTTTTTGTCGTTTAATAAGTTCAAGGCGCTGTCGTTTTTTCTCTTTTCTCAAATCTTTTAAATGTTTGATACTATCATTCTGTTTTGCGAAAGAAACTTTTGCTTCCTCGTTACCTTGTTTAAATGAAATAGTCTCAGGGGCAGAGTCAGATCCCTCAAGAGAGACTTCTTGGTTTGAAGTTGCCCATTTCTTATGAAGCGAAGTTCTCACTTCACTCTCAGATGAGTTGCTCATATTTTCAATTATTCGTTTTTCAGCTGATCTTTTAATTGCTTTTCTTGATTCGGCATCTGAATCAGAATCATTACTTCCATCATCGTATACATTTCGGTTGGTTGGTGATTTTATTCTCTGCATTTCACTATTGAGAGATAATTTCTTCGGAGGAGAATTTTCAAAAGATGGCGACTTCAAAGGACTCGAAGGCGTTCGGAAAAGAGTATTATTTTCCTCTTCTTCATTGTTGGGAGTTGTACTCTTTGCACTCTCATTATTTTCTTTCTTTTCAATGGATTCCTTAACCTCTTCTTCTTTTAATTCACTTTTATTTCCTCTAGGCTTTTCAATTTCTTTCTCCTCTATCTTAGGAGAATTTTTTATGAAATCCGAATCGGTTTTGTTTTGATCTTGTTTACTTGGAGATAAATCTTTTAAAGATATATTTGAGGGAGATGAATTTAATATCTTATTATTTTCTTCTTCTTTTTGTAGCAAATTATTTTTGACAGGTGATTTTATTTCTTTTTCTTTATCTTTTGATTTTTGCTTTAGAAAACTAGAATTATTCAATAGAGAGGAATCCGATTCTGTCGAATCTTCTTTAATTTCGATTAATTTTTCGCTTACGTTTTGGTGATTTTTTATTTTTTCCTGAAACATTTCTTTTTCTTTTTGAATTAATTTCTTTTTCTTGAGGAGAGTAGAGTTCGTCAGAATCTTCTTTAATTATGTTTAATTTTCGATCTTTTTTTGCTGATTCTTCATGTTCTGCTCGATTATTTCTTTTTCTTTTTGAATTAATTATTTCTTTTTCTTTAGGAGAGTTGCTATTATTTTTCAAAGGACTAACGATTTCTTTTTCTTCTTTATTTGATTCTTTCGATTTCTTTTTATTGGGATATGCTGATGGCGAATGTGTATTATTAATTTTATCCTTTTCTATTTTTCGAGGGCTTTTAGATGGTGATTTGCTATTTTGTTTGGAAGGACTTTTTAACAAGAATTTCGGTGATTTTTCTGCCTCTGGCGATTTCAATTTTGTCGTTTTATTATTAGCAAAAAGTCGCTTGGGCGTTGATTTTTCCTTTAAAGGAGTAAGTGATATTTTCAATTCCCTCGTTGGAGTTTTTCTAGGTGTCGTATTCAGGCGAGAATCCACCTCAGGAGGATTTAATTCATTTGTCTGCGAGAGTCTCCTTAATTGGGATCTTGTCAGTAATCGAGGGGAATTTATTTGATCTATAATATTACTCGTATCAATCGAAGCATTTTTTCGGGTATTGGCTGAAATTAAATAAAGTAAATATAATTATTTATTTAATTAAAATAGCCTAAATATTTTTAGAAAAATAAAGTTTCACTTACCTTTTGACATTATTGATAATAATTATCTATAAAGACTTTTATAAAGACAGAGGAAAATTATATATATATATATATAAAATATTTAAAAAGTAAAAAACAATTAAAATTTTATCAATGAAGTAAAAATTTATTAAATAAACTCTAACCTTAAACTTTTTAAAATATACTTTAAAACAAATTTAAAAGTTTTTTTAAGCGACCAACAATTTATAAATTCAATGCACTAGTCAAGTTTTTTTTAATCACTTTAATATGCTTTAAAAATCACCAGGCATTTTTTTATTTAAATATGAAAATTTCTACACGTTTAAATGGAGTAAAATTGGCAGAGTAGTTTTTTCTATGGAAGATTTTTTTAATTTCATGAAGTTAGCAACGGGAACGAGTATCTTTGTTTTTGAAACTGCAGGGAAATTCAAAATATGAGACCATTTTGCTTTTTAAAAGATTAATTTTCATTTATTATAGAATAAAATCTGTTAATTTAAATTCTAGTTCTCTTGTCTAGGGATTTCTAAGTAAAAATCATCTCTCTCCCGAGTGGAGGATTTAGGCTTGCTGCCGCCCTAGACAGTACGGTACATTCGAATTTCAAGATGTAAAATTTATAAGTATGGCAAAATATTTATATTTTGTTACCATGGCAACAATTTCTCCTATCTTTCCTATGAAGTACAATGATAAAGTGGCTTTTATAAGATTTCAATGACAAAATGAGAATATACAAATTAAAGAGAATCTAAAAAATAATTGATTTTTGAATTTTAATCAAAATCGTTGGAGCGAATTTTGAAAAAAATCGAAAAAAACTGAAAAAGTGCATCAGTAAAGTACTAGTACTTTTTTACAGTTTTTGTTCAAAAGCTTCGTGTCACGTTCCAGGGTGGTACTTTATTTAAATATAAATTTTCAACCTCCTACCTCTTTCCGTTCTTGAGATATTTTGTTCACAGACACACACATACACAGACAAATTTTTTTGGACCTTAAAACGTGTATATCCGTCAAAATCTCGACATCGAATGTTTGACATGAATCCAATCATGGGCGTAGCCAGACTTCTTGTTAGGGGGGGGCCAACTCCTCGTTAGGGCGAAGAGGGGGGTTTGCAATTAATATCTACATAGAGTATTAATTATTTATTTAAATAAAATAAAAAAATTAAATTAATGTAGTGAATTGGAGTGTTAAAAAAAAATTTCCAATGGGAAAAATATATATATATATATTTTTTTTAATTTTTAGGACCAGCCAGGGGGCAACGGCCCCCCCTGCCTCCCCTGGATACGCCCATGAATCCAATACTTTCTCTCTATATATATTAGAATATATAGAGGTAAGAGAAAGTAATAATATTCAATTTTCATTCGTTGACACATGTATATTTTGATTGTATACAAAGTATTGTTCTAAATAAAGTCTTTCTCTTAAAGAAAATTATAGCTTTTTTAAAAAAGCAATATTTTCAAAATGATCAATGAACATTGTTCGTGTTATTTCAAAGATTATTCCAACTTCAAGGCGTTTGAGGGTCGTCTAGTAGTTGTCCGATTCAAGTGAAATTTTGTAGAGTTTGTTTTTTTGTTTATTGGAATAAGATTTGGGAATGGAAGCAGCAAAATTTCGACTTTCGGAAAATACTCTATAGCTAAGGGCCACCCTATATACATTATATTATCCTCCTCTCTTAAACGAGTTCTGTAAGTAAAACTTTATGAATATTAGAATACACGAAATTTTGTAGATTGAGTTAAAATAGTCATTTTTTAAATCATATCTAATTAAATATAATATATTTCTGGCAATATAATAAAATCGTTAACTTTATAATTAATTTATATAAATAATAAATAAAAAACAAGTCTTTAGTTGATTAACTTGGATTGCACTGAGGTAAACCATCGCGAGACACTTGTTGTTTCATGACTATTCCTTCGAAAATCTTCTTTTCTAATGCGATTAATTCCTCTGGTTTTTTATACTAAAAAAAAAAAGTATAAAGATTAAACTTGAAAGAAACTAAAAAAATAATAATAACAATTACTCACTGTTATAATCAAGGTATTATGTTTATGGGAAAAGCTTAAATTTTTTTCTTCGACGGGAAGACAAGCTCTATCAAGATCAGGAATTGTTAATTTTTTAAAAAACTTCTTGTTTGTAGTCCGGATTGTGATTGTGCGTTCTTCTATTGTAAGTAAATAAGTAGAAATAGGATAGGGTAAATTTCTAATTCTCCATTCTAAAATATTTTTAGTATTTCGGCGAATTAAAAAGGGCTGAAACAAAAACTCTTTATTGAGGTCAGACTATCTATATATTAAATATATATATATATCTTAAATAGAAATTAAATTGTTTTGAGAAACACTGTTTCACTATCTCTCTTCAACAGATAAACAGATATGGCATAAAAATCTTTATGCTAAACTTCCATCTTTTGGCCTATCCTCTGAGCTGTGCCAGTGGATCAAGAGCTTTCTAACGGAGCGAAAGATCTCGGTTGTAGTCGACGATGTGTCTTCTATTCCGCATTCAATCAACGCAGGTGTTCCCCAGGGTTCTGTCCTCTCTCCCACTCTATTCCTTATGTACATTAACGATATCATGGGAGTAACCTCCAACCCAATTCATTGCTTTGCTGATGACAGTACCCTGCACTCAGTCAGGACTGGTGAAACCTCATCCACTGGTCGTCTGGGGGCTGTGTCGTCGATAAATGATGATCTTGGTCTCTTGGAGGAATGGGGAAACCTCAATCAAGTAAAATTCAATTCCCAAAAAACCCAATGTTGTTTAATTTCTAGACAAAAAAATAGGATTTGCCCTCCCCTTATTTACAGCAATAATAGTCTCGAGTTCAAAGATTCATTTTCTGTTCTGGGAGTGACAGTTACATCTGATCTCTCCTGGAGCAACCACATCTCTTCTGTGGTTAAATCTACCGCAAGGAAATTGGGTTTCCTATTCAAAACGAAGCGTTACTTTTCCTCCCAACAACTCCTAATCCTCTATAAAGCCCAAATTCGGCCGTGTCTTGAATATTGTTCCCACCTTTGGCGAGGGGCGTCGAAAGACGCTCTCTCCTCCTTGGAAGCCATACAGAGGCGTGCAATTAGACTGATAGGTGATTCTACCCTTACTGCATCCCTACAGTCACTAGATCATAGAAGAAGAGTATCTTCACTATCTTTCTTCTACAGGTATTACCATGGTCAATGCTCTGCCGAATTAAAATCAATTATCCCACCCAATGCAACATATTCACGGAACACAAGAGAGGCATCTTCCCAGCATCCCTATGCTGTTCAGATCACGACTAACAGAACAAATCAATTTCATTCTTCCTTTGTCCCCATGACCTCCCGTGATTGGAACAAGCTCCCTGCGTCTATCTTCCAACCCACAATCTCCCACTTTCCACCCCCCCCCACCACCCCCTCCTCCCTCCCCGCGGTGGGTTTCCCTCTATGTTTCTCCTTTTGTTTTTATTTTCTTCCTGGCTGCATGTGACTATAGGTCATTATAGGTCTTCGGACCTTATGCACCCATTCCAAAAAAAAAAAAAAAAAAGATCTAACATTTTAGAAGCTTACAGTTGTATTTGATTCCATGATTCCGATTTTATCCAAATTTATCGACGCTGAAACGGGTTCAGGATCTCCAATTTCAATAATCCATTCATCTTCAGAACTAAAACGTCCTTTTTTTCTCCATGCCCTTCTGGTAACTACTCCAGTTTCTATGTTATATTCTTCTACGAGTTCATTTCCATCTCTTAACAGATAATGAACTTTTCGAAGTCCTAATAAAATAAAATAATAAATGAATTATTTTAGATCAGTGACAGGTTAAAAAATTGTAAAGTTTTTCGAATCTAATTGGAATTATATTTTTGAAATTTGAAAAGAAAAAAACAATTATATATATAAACTCACCCCTTTCTTGGATACAAGTTTTTTCTGCATTATCTAAAATATTAAACCAATCAAAATTTAGCTCCAATTTTTTCATTTTTTCAGTCAAAGGATTCAGTTTGGCAATTTTTAAAAATCAGATTAACAAATTAAAAACCTGAGTGGTATACATTTAATAAAAGTCAATTGATAAAACTTTTGTTGCTAGGCAGCCAAAAGGAAGAAATAAAAACTTTTAATAAAGAATGTAAAAATTGCGAATTGAAAAATGTTGCATGATGTTGACATCAGAGCAAGGAATAGAATAAACAGCATCAAGGTTACTAGAGAATAAGATTGTTCGCTCAGCTTCAAGGTCTCCCATTGGTTAATGAAATTACGTCACTTGGAAACAAGAAAGTGCGCCAGATTTAAATTTCTAGCTTATATAATGAACAAAAATAATAATAAACATCATTATATTTTAATTTAAAGTCACCATTTCATTATTTTTTTAAGTTGAATTTTAATAATTTGTGTTTGTATTTCGGGAAACTTTTTTATTAAATGATTATACAAAGTTTTTTATCAAATTTCCTTTTATTGATAAATTATCAGTCCGTGTACTTAGTTAAATATTTTTCAAATAATTCAATTTTTTTAACCCATTCTTCTGACGTGTACCAGTAGTCCATGGCGAGAAATATTTCTCGCCATGGCGATATCGTTCCAATCCATCCCAGCGATGTACTCGAGGATTGTCCCATTAAAACTCCTGTTGGAGTTCCTAAAGTAGAGTCCGATTCTTTACAGCGGAAAGTTATGTATCCCGCAAGATATTTTAGGCCTTCTGTACTGCAGTCAGAACTCTGACGGTATTTTCATATGATAATAAATCCATTCTCCTTTATTAATTATCAATTCTTCTGTAATTTCGGGAAAATTTAGAATGTTTTTTTTTAACACTCACACTTTTTTCATACTCACCGTTGATTAATAAATATATATATATATATATTTAATTTAATAAAAGAGTTTCTCGAAAGACAACTACAAATTATTAAAATATATTTGAGAACGAGGACCTTCATCCACCTTCGCTGGATGTCTTCGAGAGAAAATGAAAAAAAAAGCACAAGTTCACCCTCGGAAGGCAAAAATGTGGCATTCATCTGCCAATTAAAAATTAGTTTTCATATGAGGATTTTACTTAAAAAATAATGAAATGGTGATTTCAAATTAAAATATAATGATGTTTATTATTAAGCCAGATTGACCATCTAGGAATCTGTTTGACGATTGAGCCAATCATGGTGGGTTTTCCCGTCTGTAAAATAGTTCTCAGGATCGACACTTGGAAGCGCTTTCATCATTTTATTCTCTGAGAGCCCTGAGAGTTTATTATCTATTATGTTGATCATAGATTGTGATCAAGCGCGCCAATCATAGATAGATGGCGCCAATTCACTTCTATTTGACAGATGAATTTTGAGCACTAAAATATCCATTTTTTTCGTCTTAATATGAAATTTTAATTCTTCTCTAGTTTTAAGGGAATCTTTTAGAATAGTTTTTTTTTCTTTTCTTTTGACTTAAAATGAATTCTGATGAAGAAGACTTATCTGTTCATGCCAAAAAAAGTTTGGATATCACTAACGAAATAATTAAAATATTTGAATGCAAACATTGGTGAGTATGGAAACAAAATAATCTTTTAATAGAGTAATATAAATTTTCAATAAATTTTTTCTAGCAATGCGCCACTTAGAGATGCCCAGATTATTACAAATTGCAATCATTTAATATGTCGAGAATGCTTAATAAAAACTCATTTTTATTGTTTTTGTAACCATAAAGGAAAACGTAATCCGTGTCCACTGCCAGAGAATTTGATTAGGCAAATCTACCATTTGCAATATTTATTATCACAATTTAATGATTTGGACAATCAAAGGAAAATTTTGGAAACGGATTCACAAAATATGGAAAGCGAAGAAACAGCGAAAACTTCCAACGAAGAAGAAAAATTGCATATGACTATAGAAATAGAAGAAAAGGTATATATAGGAGGAGAAACAATGGAATCAGATAGTGGGAATAAAAATGCTCAGGAGGAGCGACTAAACGAAAGAAAAAAATCATCTAAAGATAATAAAACACTTATTAAAGAACAGATCTCTTCAAATTCTACGAGTCCCTTGTTAACGCCCAACTCAAGGAAGAGAAAGTTAAAAGATTCCAAATTTAAATGCAATAGCAAAGGAGAATCTCCTTTGCATATAGCAGCTATCAAGGTATATAATTAAATAAAGCATTTTTTTTTTTAATGAGAGAAAAACAGCACAAATTTGATGAATCATCTTATTTTAAATTTAAGAATTGCGGTGAGGGTTTCAAGTGAAACATTTTGAGCAAAGGTTGTATTTATGTGAGTTTCACGAAGGTCGGGTTAACAACCCATCTTCGGGAGTTACAAAAGATAACCCGAAATATATCGAGTATTTAAATTAAATATTGCTATCATTATCCCGATTGGTTTACTTCCTCTCTTTTAATTTAGAAAAATATGGACGGAGTCTAAATGCAGTGGCGTCATTTCAACTTTTTCTTGGGCCCCCCGCAAACACCCCCCTGCACCCCCTAAATGACGCCTATCTCTAAATGGCCTCAGATATCTAAAAAGGCCTTTAAAAGAGATGATACTTCATTTTTTTGTTGTTTTTTTCTGTTATCTTCAGAACTCTTAAATTTCTATTTTGTTTTCAGAATAAATTTGAAGATTTACAAAATTTAATTCAATTAGGAGAGGATATTAATATCAGGGATTATGCAGGCTGGACTCCATTGGTAATCACTTATTATAATTTTTCTCATATTTAACTGTAGTCTCTAGTTGAAACTTTATATATATATGAAAATTAAAAATTAAAAATCCTAAGTTATAATTAGAGAGCGGAAAAAAAGTCTTTCGGCTTTTGTCAATTTTGAGACTTCAAGATTTTATCAGATATCTCCACCGATCTCATAAAATTAAACGTATTTTGAGATTTTTAAAAACGACTTTTGAGACATTTTTGACTCTCGGAGACCATTTTAAAGAAAAGCGACTTTTATTACCGACTATTTTTCAAAAAAAAATTTTTTTTCTTTAAATATGAAAATGTTTCGAAAAATTAAATATATTTTTCAAAATAAGTATTAAAAAAAATTAAAATATAAATATTCTCTATTCATAAATACTTTGTAATAAATTTTTATCTCTCTTTTATATCACAAAAAAAAAAAAAAAAAAAAAAATTTAAATTTTTTTTAATTTTTAATGATTTTTTGCAATTTAAGGGACCCCTCCCTCCCCCCTCGGATCCAAATGTTGGTGTTTTTGAACTTTACACTCTCTAGACCTTCAGAAGCAGGGCCGGAACTAGGAGATTTTTTAGGGGGCAAAATTTAATTGCCCGCCCCTTTCTTAAAATTTTCTATACAAAATTCATATCATTTTACCTTTTTTTTTAGGAAATCTTTCTTTAATTGCCTTGCCGCCCGGGGCAAATGCACCCACTGCCCCCCCCCCCCTAGATCCGGCCCTGTTCAGAAGAAATATTAAGGGTAAAATATTCCTTTTCATTTTTCCAAATTTAATTCATGGCCTTAAAATAAACTAAAAGGGGTGGAAACCTAAATAGGGGTCTGTCCCCCCGTGGTTGGGGGAAACGGAGGTCATATTTGCATTCAGGAGGTTATTTTACTTAAAAATCTGAAGAAATTTTGTCCGGGCTCAAAAAAGAATTTCATTTTGTCTACTAGTGTTATTAAAATTATTAATTATCTTGAAATAATTATTATTAATATTAGTATTGTTATAATTGACAGCGACTTTTTAGAGACTTTTTTTTTACCAACTATTTTGCTAAAAAAGAATCGACTTTAAAGGCGACTTTTTTCCGAAAATAAGAGACTTTTTTTCCGCTCTCTAGTTATAATTTAAAAGATTTATTAAAAATTAACATTTTTACAACTAAAATATCTTCTGATATTGACACATGATGCGATCATGTGTTAAAAATTTCAATTTATAATAAATCTGAAACTTTAACCAAGATTTTAATATTCACAATAAATATTATTTATTCTCTAAAAGTATATAGAAAATAGAAAATAATAGACAAGGCCAGAGGTTTTGCAAATGACGAAAAAGTCGGAAAAAAAAATTGACTAAATGTTGGATTGTATTAATACTAATTTTTCTCAATTTTTTATGTTGATTAACCGGAAGTTTTATGTACCAAGGTAGTGGTGGCCAAGAAAAACCAATAATTTTTTATTATTATTTATGTAACATATGTTACAGTCGCAACCAACATAAATAATAAAAAATTGGTATTTTCTTCGCCACCACTACCTTGGCCTTCGGTTTAGACATCTGAACTTGCCATGGGTATTGTTTAATTAATGAAAAAAAGACGGATAATCAAAAGATTCAAGCAAAATTTTGACAACGTCGAATAGTGATAATATTAATGCTCTCTTCTCATGTGATTATTTCATTGTTTTTATGAAATAATTTGAAATTCTCTTTGACGTTTGAATCAACAAAGCTTTTATTAAACATTTTTCATTAAAAAAAAAAACAATGAAATAATCTCATGAGTGTGCGCTTTAATATTGTCAATAAATGCACATTTACCTGTAAAGGATTTTTCTGATAAGCCAGTGTATTCATGGGCTATAAAATGCTAATAAAATATTGCATTTTTTAAAACAAAATTTTTTTCTAAAACGAAAAATTTATTTCATTTGATTTGACTACAAATCATTTGAAATAAATAGGGATGGGGTCTAAATGGCCTTAGATGCCGAAAAAGACTTAAAAAAAAAATTATAAAAAGGATCAATTAATGAATATGATTATTGTTAGACCTTTTTAGTTCAATAAAATATAAATATAAACAAGTGGGCGATGTTATGCATAAAGGAACCAAGCGCCATTAACCTAAATCTGAGATAAGGGACATTTCATTTACACAATTGTAAACAAAACCAAAGGCAATGACTTTTTTTCTTGTTTTCTACAAAAAACGTGCACAGAGTAATAATATTGTGATTTGAATAAAGGGGTAGATCTTCTTTTTCCCTAAAAGATGGCGGTCTTATCTCAATTTCGATAATAATGACGCTTGCTTCCTTCATACATAACATCGTCCAATTATTTTATGTATTTTTACTTTCTCTTACCTATTTATGTAATATATATATATAAGCTTATAGAAAGAAAGTATTGAATTCATGTGAAATGTCCATATTTTGATGCAAATACATGTTTTGAGGGCCCTCAAAAAATGGGGGCCCCGCAAAATAGTCTGTCTCTGTTCAATTTAAAGCATGAAGGAATTAGGCTACGAGGTTGAAATTTTATATTTAAGTTGGGACGTAACACGAAGCTTTTAAAAAAAATCGGCTTAAAAAGTTCCAGTACTTTACTGTTATACTTTTTCAGTTTTTTTTTTTTTTTCGTCTTCAAAATGTATATTCACATTTTGCTCTCACAATTGTTTGATTTCTACAATGAGGTACATATATAAATTACATCCTATTCAAAAAATTTTCCCATTGGGAATTTTTTTTTAATCAGCTTAAGCTTAAAAATAATTAATAATAATAATAATAAATAATAATCTATGCATATATTAATGCACACGCCCCCCCCCCAACATGATGTCTGGCTACGCCCATGTTATGTGACATTCTTTTCAACATAAATTACAGTATATAATTAATAAAAATACATTGTCTTCTTCTTGCTCTCAACTTTCGGAAATTTAACATTTTATTCGTTAACTATCAAGGACATAATCTTGATTATTTGTTCAAAGAGGTTACATATATACTTTAGCGCATTAATTACGGGGTAGAAGGGAGAGGGGAGAGGAAAGTTCATTTATCCCGTGGCGCAGCCCGTCATATATTGGACATTCCCATAAGATATGTTGGAGATTTTCACCGGCCAAACGGTATGAATTAATTAAATAAAATAATCGTTTATATATTTTATTGGTCTAACATTCATCATATTCATTGTCATGGTCTTCCTCTTCTTATTAGGTCTAGGACCTAGGGTCATGTTGAGTTGCCTATTTATTAAAAAAAGGTCTTAGAAAAAAATTAGATTAATCATTAAAAGAGAAACTTTATATATACATGTAAATAAATATATGTTATTTAAATTAATTAATTAACAAAATCACTTTAAAATTCGTATATATACATTCGTTAAATGCAAATTTATATATAAAGAAAGCTTTTTTAAAATATTTTTAATTTTAGCCTATATACATTATATTTTATGTTAATTTGTTATCAAGTGAATGAATGGAGATAGATGGAAACGCCCAAGGGCCACTAGTAAATTGTGTGCGTGTATTATCAAGTGAAAGCTTTTTTTTTTTTTTTTTTGTTTAGCATGAAGCCGTGAACAACAATTCTTTCGAAAGTGCTCAAGTTTTATTGGAAGCTGGGGCGCTAGTTAACGTCCCTGGATACAACAACAACACCGCATTACATGACGCCGTTCTAGGGAATAGAGTCCAACTGGCAAAGCTTTTACTTTCTCATGGGGCTGATCAAAATTCTAGAAATATCGATGGCCATCCACCAATGTAAATATTATTTTGTAATTTGTAATTTATTTTTTAATCAAAAAAAAATTATTTTTTTTTGTTTTTAGTTATTTTGCATCTTCAAATGAAATGATAGAACTTTTTAAATCTAAAATTAGTTCGCCCACTCCATCTTCGAATTTAAATATTTCATTTCAAACATTTTCATTTAAAAAGAATATTATCATATTTCCATTAAACCTAACTAGAAATCAGACTCTTGAACTTAAAGAATTCTCTGAAAAATTCAAATGCTCTATTTCTAAACAATATAGGTACGTAATGTTTTTTTTAAAGTGAAACTTTATTTTGATCGACACAAATATTTTCGTTTCTCTATCAGCATGTCACGTTACAAGCCGTGACGTCAAAGGCCGTGACGCTACAAGTTATGACGTCACAAGCCATGACGACAAAAATAGGAAAGTTGAAATTTAATATATATGACGAATTATAAAAAAATAAATGTGAGATTTAATAATTCAATTTTTAAATTGATAAAATATTATTTTTAAAATAATTTAAAATGATTCAAATACTAAATAAATATTTTTCTCAGTTTTTTACGCCAATTGATTTCCCATTATGATTCCCATTTTCCAATTATTAAATTAAGATTAAAATCGTGATTTTAATACCCTTAATTGAATAATTTTCTCAACATTTTCAGTTAAAAGCCTACGATCCGAAAAAAGTTTCACTTGCATCGTGGATTCATAAAACCACACAATTTTTTTTTATTTTTTTTTTTTATTAAAATTTCTTAATAATTGATAACATATTTTCAGAAAAGAGGTGACTCATATTATATCATCGGCGAATATTATCCCGTCTTCTCTCCTTTATTTGAATGCTCTTCATTCTAATAAATTTATTATTGATTTTAAATGTAAGTTCATTATATTTTTTCTCAAATAAATTTAAAAAGAAAAAAAATACATTTTTTTTTATAAATATAAAATTTATTCAAGGGATTGAAAAATCTTTATCAGAAAATTCCTTGGTTGAGGATTTTTTGGAATATGAAGTTCAAGGTTCGACATTATATCCAAAAAGTAACGCCCCTAGAAAAGTGAGGCTCAATGCTGAACTCAAGGTAACTATTTATTTTTGACGTGACAACGTCTTACAAATCATGTGTCTATAGTGGCATGTTAGAGGGGCATGCACGAAAAAGTTTATTGGCTTGAATAACTCCTCTGTCTTAAGAGGTATAATTATGGGAAATATACGGTTAGAAAGAATGAGTTTTCAGCTAAAGAATTCACCATTTATTTTTTTCCTATCATTTTATTTTACCGCGCTGCGGTAAATTCTAATTTGAAAGTTTAAACTCCTGTAGATTCTGAACGGCTAATCAGATCAGACTAAATGGGATGTCATTTGGTGCAGAAAGAAAACCTCTAATAGAATAAATAAAAAAATCCCGAGTAATTAACTCAAAAATTGGTTTTTTCTCGAAAAACCTCATTTTTTAGACAAAAAAATATCGAAAAATAGCCCTACTTGTGCAACGCATAGCGACTTGACCATAAAAGCTACATTAAATCTAAATATAGTTTTAGAAAGAGTGGTTCAATACCCAGAGGTTATTTTTTCATTTTTTTGATATGACGTCATTTTACCGCATGAGAGCACTCGGCGGGATTTCGTTTTTCGAAATTTTAAACCCCTGTAGATTCCGAACGGCTAATCAGATCAGACTAAATGAGATGTCATTTAGTGCAGAAAGATAACCTCTAATAGAATAAATAAAAAAATCCCGAGTAATTAACTCCAAAATTGGTTTTTTTCTCGAAAAACCTCATTTTTTAAGCATATGTCGCCCTTAATGGATAAAAGTTTGGCCACACCTGTCATATATTGTTTCAATGAAAATGTTTGAACATGTTTATTTATGAAAACAAACTACTAGTAAAAAAAAAAACAAAAACAATACTTTCTCTCTTTATATTTCAATATAGGTAAGAGAAAAAAAAAATTTTTGAAGTCAAGCAAAAGACGTTGTCACGTTAAAAAGCCACCGGCTGTGTAGAAGACACAGCCAACACCTAATTTTTTACAATGCTTTTCTATCAGTAATAAAAATTCTTTTTTTTTAACCAATAGCATCCGCCTTTATTGAATGGTTGTAACATCTTTCTTTCACGCGGAATAAGTGAATTTTCTTGGAAATCTCTTTGTGCAATTCGTTCTCAAGTTGAGACTTTATTGAGAACAACAGGAGCAAATATTCTCAAACGAGAACCGACAACTGATATCCTCCCTGAAGAAAAGACCATTCCATTCCATGCAGCTCCAGATAGCAGTCTGGCAGAATGCAGTCACTTTATTATATATCAACAGGTAATTTAATATATTGAATTTCATTGTTTAAGGTTGTTCGGACAGTACCTCGTCAGTCATAATAGAATCTAAATTTTTTTTTTAATAAAATAAAAAATTTGAATGCATAAATTCATTATTATAATTTACTCGTGATCTATCATAATTTATAAGCTGCGGATTACGAATCTAGAGTTGCTATACAACTCGGGGCTAATCTTTACTATAAAGTTCGCTCCCACCAGAGAGCGCTGGCGGGCTTTACTCACGATTCTTTCGTTCTCCCACTTTGTGATTCGTTCTTTAAATTTAATTTTAAAATCGTCATGATAATATTCAACATATAACATATTCCTGAGACAAAAATAAACAAAAAACAAAAAAAAATAAAAATAAACATAAAAATATTCAACACAATATGCCTTGGAAAAAAAATTGTTTATACCCGCCATCAGAGAAGGATCACGCCGAGGAGAGTCAGTCTTAAGGTAAGGATCTACTTTTTTTTAAACAACTTGCAGGGGTCCTGAATTAATTGTTTCGGTCCGGTGCAGTTAGGTTTTCCTTTAGATAATAAAGTGATTTGGTAGCAATAATATTTTAAAAAACTTGTAGGGATCCCTTGTCCGAGAGCCGCCGGAGGCGGCTCGAGACCTTCGGTTAATTAAGGTCGGTTCTGTTTTAGATTTAAAAATATTCATCCAGAATATTTTAAAGAACTTGCAGGGATCCCTTGTCCGAGAGCCGCCGGAGGCGGCTCGAGACCTTCGGTTTTAAGTTCGGTTATTTTATTTTTAGAAAAAAATTCAAAACAACTAGGGAATTCTCGGCTTCGGTTCGGTTCGGTTTGGTTCGACTCGGCTCAGTTCGGTTCAAAACCATCCAGTTAGAAGCTATTCGGTAGCCCTTAAAAATAAATTTTCGGACCCTTCGGGCCCGAAAATTTTTTTTAAAAGCTACCGAATCGCTTCTAACTGGATGGTTTCGAACCGAACTGAGACGAGCCGAACCGAACCGAAACCGAACCGAAGTCGACACTAGTGACAAAACAACTTCAGGGGACACGACCTAATTGTTTCGGTCCTTCGGTTGCAGTTCGGTTTCCTTCGATTAAAGAAAATTTAAAAAAACTAGGGAATTCTCGGCCTTAGTGACAAAACAAATAGCATGCCTAAATAAACCCAAAAAAGTAAGTAAAAATATATATTTTTAATGGTTAATGTGGTCCTCGTATTTCTTCAAAATTTTCCTTATTTTGGCATATATATCTCGATCAAATTGGCTTACCGACACCTCTTTTAGGCTAATAAAGGGAAGGGAGGGTGAATTCTCCCTGAAAAACTTACCAATAATTTACTTACCGTATTATAGGATCACGCCAAAAAATGTTCATCAAGAATATTAAAAAAAAAAAAAAAAAAACATGCATCTTAAAGAAAAGAACGAAAGAATCATGAACGAAGAGCTAATTTCAAAAAAAAGAACTAGTCAGATGTAAGCCAGCGCTCTCTGGTGGGAGCGAACTTTATAGTAAAGATTAACCCAACTCGGGTTCAAATCCCACTTGTCGTGCAAAAATTTTCAAACATTGCCAATGTCTCCTCCGTCTCTCTATAATTGGAGTTAATCTCTGTTGAGAGATAGATAAAGGAAATTAAATTAAATTAAAATTTTTTCACATAATATAGATTTGGCAGCATCGCATTTAACAGCCGTTATGTTGTTCTTGCTGTATAGTGTTCACTTGTATTTTATTTATAATATTACAAAGAGTGATGCAAGACACAATGGTCGATTAGCGCGAAAAAGGTATCGTAAATTAAAAAAAAAAAAAAAAAAACGTAAGTGAAAGCGTGAAACGCGTTTTATTTTATGCGACGTTGCCGCACTGGTTTGAGTCACGTGTCTTTCCTATTTTGAAATATGTCCGACTGTCATTTTCGGCAATATTTTGACTTTGTTGTTAAAATATCTTTAAAAGCCTTCGTCATTAAATTTTGATTTTATTATTAAGGTATTCTTCGGAAGTTAATTTATAAAAATAGAAGTTTTTTGTTTTTTTTTTTATATATATATCAGGAGTGGCTACATAATTCGATATGTGTGCGAAACGTCTACATAGGCTACATGTTAAATTTCAATTTTTTAACATATTAAATTAGCTTTTAAGTGATTTAATGTCCGAACAACCTTAAAATTTTATCTATTATTCACTAGACAAAAATTATTGATCTTTTTTTAATTTCTATTTCAGGGTAAAACAGAGCCCAGAATTAAATATAATATGAATCACTTGAAGACTTTGACTTTTGGATGGTTAATTGAATGCCTTGAAAATTTTCAACTATTTTATAATCACAATAAAAGTGAGTAAATTTTTGTATAAACCTTTCAATTTTTGTAAATATATCCATACCTCAAAAAATATTCCAAAGCTTCGTTTTTGCTCTTTTTTTTTCTTTATCCTTAAATCACTCTCTAATTAGATATAATAAAAAGAAATTATCCGTTGTTAAAGACTTATAAAGTAAATTTACATTTTTATTTAAATTAAATCTAAAATTAGTAATATTTAAAAAAATATAAATATTAAAAACAAATTTCCATAAGAAAAAAAAAAACTTATTTTAGATATTACAATCGACATGCTCTAATTTAATTTATCCTTTATTTGTGAAATTAATTTCTTGACTTTAGTGACATCAGGCGAATATCCCCACATGATCAAATGCACATGATCCTTGGCAGGGAGACCTCGTAAAGGCTGATCTGTTTCATACATAGGACGATATTCTGACTTGATTGATTCTGACAAAGGTTTCAAAATTCTATTCCGATGAATATCCCAAGTAATGCTCGACTCTTCATCTTTATTCACCTAAAAGCGTAAATCATTTTATTTCCTCTTAAAAGAACAAATTTATTTTTATAATATATTATATATAATTCCAAAATTTATTAATATTAAATAATTAAAGTTGTATTGACATGGCGCACAGTATATCTCCGAATGTCAAACCGTTTTGTCTATTCCGGCAACTTCTCACAACACGAGGCAAGAGAAAAAGAACTTGTCTCGGGTTTTTTGTCTCTGTTCCTATACTCGTCTGGTCTCACGACATTTACTCGAACACAAGATGGGACAAGGCAAAACGACTTTGCATTTTGTGGACAAGAGAATGTCCATTTCTATGCCCAAGATAAACCATTCAAATCCTAAACAAAATTTTTAAAAATAAAACTCTATGTAATAATTTATAAAATAGAAATATAAATAAATAATTAAGTCGATTATTTTCTACAAAGGGGCCAGACCCGTTTATAACTAAAAAAATAAAGATTTGGTAAAAAATGTATAATTTATATATATATATATATATACCATAAAATTATATATAACATCGCTTATGTAACTCGCTAAGAAAATTCATAAAATTCAATATTTATTATTTAAAATAACCGACAAAAGTTCTGGGTGAATTCAAATAACCGAATGCGGTGCTGTGGTTAGGGCACATCCATGGGCGTGACTCCCCCTAAAACGCCCTGGTACCGCTCCCCGCCCCAAATTCCCTAGTTAGACCCTTGGGCACACAGAGTACAAATTCGTGGATCCGTGGTTCGACTCCCGGCGGGATCCTAACTTTTCTCAGCTATTTGAATTAATAAATATTGAATTATAAAAAATTTATAAAAAAAGTCAAAATAAACAATGTTAATAAATCATTCCAGAAATATTTTGCAAATAATCCCCTTTTTTTTTTTTTTACTATTTTGGTATTGAACTCTATTACTAATTGTAAATATTTATAAATACAATTAATTTAAGTAAAAAACAACTTTATATATTTATATGTATTTATTTTAGAATGGACTGAGGATGGTTCGTAATAAATGGACCGAAACGTCTCCGGCTGATTGGTAAAACATTCAGAGAATTTTCTTCCTTTAATTAACTTCACAGCCACAACTTACATGTTAACCTACGGAGCCACTTAAAGTGAATTTACTGTACACTAGAAGTTAAATTTTTTTTCAAATAATATTTTAATAAAATACTATTATATTTTTATAAGTTATTTTAAAAGCCTACCTTAAGTACTCTTAATTTTTTAATGTCCCCTTGAGCTTCTTCGTAAACGTCTAGGAAGGAAGGCTCGTCGAATTTCAGTCCATGATGATCAGCAAGAGCTTTATATGCCTTAACAGTCTCTATCGGCAAATAAGAAAAATTTTCTTTACTTCTTCCATGAGCTCGATAATCGTCAAGCCAATTATCAAAAACTTGGATGGCTTCATTCAAATGACGCACTTTTTCTTCATCTTTGGTACGTTTTACAATTACTTTGGCTCGACTACACATTGATTGAATTACCTAAAAAAAAAATTTCAATTAAATGAACAAGTTAAAACTAAAAATATAAAAATAAAAACAAACCTGAAATTGATAGGAAATATCGCGTCCATCGAGCAATCTGAGCGTCTCGAGAGCTTTTTCTTTGTCTTTAAATCCTGCTCCTTGGACCGTCGTTTCAGTGGTCTCTGAGCCAAACAACTGTCCATTATTCCATCCTGAGGACGAGGACGACTTCTTGGAATCTTTCTCTTCATTTCCTGACCCCGTTTCGGGGGGACTGTTTTCACCTTTTTCACTATTTTTCGAACTCTGATTATCAATTTCATCACTTATCTTATCAACGCATTCTTTAATTGTTTCCAAATCTTTGGATGGACTTTTCTTTTGTTTCTTCTCTTTTATTTCTTTTTCTTCTGATGAACTCCGATCACAACTTTTACGTTTTTCAGCTTTTGTAGGAGGCATTCTAAAAAATGAAAAAAATAATCCAATAAATTAGAAAAAAAAGCACAAGATAGAGTGAATTTTAAGATTAAGGATAAGAAAAGAGACTGTTTGAAAAATTCTCCTAATATTTCTGATCAAACTCTCATTTCCATATTTTTATAATAAAAAAATGTTCGTCCTTGGGCAACGTCAGTCGTCAAGAAAACATTAACATTCTGAAATGACACCAGAAGATGACTTCATCATCTCTAATCTTGGTCTGGGGATTATGATTATGGCATTGTCAAATGACCAGTAATAAAATTTGTATTTTTACTTCTTTTACACAGTAAATGTAATTGTTAGGATTAATTTTTCCTTCAATCTACAAAGATTTTCTATTTCCGATTGTGCCAATATTAATTCTTATTTATATATATGAGGGGCCTGGTGACGGATTAGATCACGGCGATGGGCGACCTCGAGCTGTTGAACGTCCCCCGCTAGCCATTGATATATATATATATATATTTAAATTAATGAAATATATAATTTTAAAAGCCTAAATGGGCCCTCGGGCATTGGTGTAGGGGTTAGCGTGCTGGCCTTTTGTACCAAGGGACGCGGGTTCGCCAAAATTTATTTAAATTGAATTTACTACAAATCAATTTAAATGAATATGGATGGGGTTTAAATGGCCCCGATGCCGAAAAAGACCTTAATTAAATAAAAAAAAAAACCCTAAAAGGCCTCAGCAGCCGAAAGGGCAAATTAAAAAAAAAAAATAAATCAGGCATTCCCAAACTTTTTCTGTTCCCGGCGCCCTTAATATATCAGAACCATGTCAAATCTCAGAGCAAACCTTATGTTGCTAATAGTTTTTTTTTTTTTTTTTTTTTTCATTTCGAATTCAGATACGCATTGATATATTTATACCTCTTGAGATGTTTGTAATTTTATTTAATAAATAATTAAAACATCTGACTTAAATTTTTCGACTAATAGGGAAATTCTATGTTTTAAGGTTCTGAAAAGGCTTAAAGGAGCCGAAACGATGTCAAATCTTGCCAAGCATCGTAAACCTAAAAATAAAATATTAACTAGGTAGAGCCTTGCTTGAAAAGGATGGAATTTTTTCAATCAATGCTCAAATAGACTGTTCATTAGCCAGTCAATATATCGTTTAATATAGCAAGTTTGCGAGATATGTTTGTGCTTATGATTGGGCAAAATTGCACCCCCTGGAGTCGAACCAGGGCCTCCACGCTTTCGCGGCGGGTGGATAATAAAAACCTTTGATAATAAATTTATGATAATTTATTGAAAATCCACTCAACTACCATCCTGAGGAACGTCCGAGAGAAAGAGCAACTTCAGATTGAAAACCTGCATTTTTGTTAGTTTTCAATAGTTTTATTTAATTAACAATAATTAAACAAATCTAATTTGTTGTTTATTTCAGAAACCCGTCTGATATATATATATATATATTTTTTTTTTGGAAAACAAAAACATCGCGTTGATTTGATAAAATTTAGAGTATAATTTTGAACATAGAATAAATTTGATCAAGAATAAATCAGAATTGAACACTCGCATCTGCTTCCAGTTTATGGAACTATGTATTGTATTGTATGTCTATGTATTGTAACTTGTTGGGTTTCCGAAATAAACGCAACATTCACTACAAAAAATAAAACTTGAAAGGGATCTGCATAAAAGTGTGTGCTCACAATTTAAAAAAAATGTCCTTTTACGGGTTTCTAAAATAAACAATTCAGTTAGACTCTGGAGTGAAATATAAATTAGAATCGAATTGTGTTTTCCATTAAGGAATTTCTTATTTTCATTAATATAAAATAAATTTGGAAATGTTGATTCAAAGGTGAAGATCACCTTGAGGGGAGGAAACAATCCAAATCTATGTCAATGTTAAGACAAAGGTGAACGTGTAGCCGTGAATAGCAATTTCTGACCTCACACCCACCGACTTGATGATCTCATTATTACCTGTCTATAAACAATCCACCAAGCCGTGCTTTGTAGAGGCTTTCTCTTTTGGGGATAAAAATTAATATTTTAGTTTCTTTTCAATTATTAAAAATTAAAAAATGCGTTATCTGTTTTATTTAAGAGGAATAATTACATGTCCCGAATAAAAATATTTATTTATTAAATCCACTTGAGAGGAGAAATATAATAATATTTGTGCTTTGGTTTCATTTTTATTTTCAGCTATTGCAAAAATGTAACCCATTCCTAATTATTATTTTCGGAGATATTCAAGCGATGCGACCTCAACTCTTTACTTATTTACTCAAAATGAAAACATCGCCTTTAAATAGACACACCCGCTATAGGCTATATTAAAACAAGAATTATTTTTAATTTATGATCCAAAGAAATCTTTTCTTAGTCATTCTATTAATTTCTTATATTTAAATTCACCGACCGAGAGTAAAAAGAGAGAATGCAATGAGAGAAATGAGGGGAAGAGGAGGGGGGGAGAATTCGTTGCAACATCTGCTTTAACATATTCTTATAATTTTATTAAGAATATATTCTGTATTTTAGTAAGAGGGAGAGGAGAGGGGCGATTCTTCAAATGACTTCGCCCCCCCCCCCTTCCTAAAAAAATCCCTCGGGTCGGCCCTGAAAAAACTCATTTTTTCGAAATTGTAATAGCGCGGAAAAGTTATAGAGAAAAAAAAAGAAAAAATCCAAATAGGTTGACCTGATCGCGCATAGGCCCTAAAGTTTGAAAAAATATGAAAAAACTTCATTTTTGTGATTATTTTTTTAATTATTGAATTCACACCATAATAAAGCACAAAGTTCTCATGTTCAAAAATAAAAATACTCTAACTACAGTAGCGTATCCAGGTGGGGACGAAGGGGGCGCTCGCCCCCCCCGCCCCAGGCGCATCAAACTTTTGGCGCACCTCATCCGCTTTTTCCCAAAATCTCGGGCTTTTTTTGAAATTTCATAATAAATTCATTTTATATCACAAATCCGGAGAAAAATTACAAAAAAAGCCCGAACGAGATTTGAATGCTAAAAAAAAAAAAAAAAAAAAAAAACGGCGCCCCAGTTGAGCTTTGCCCCCTCCGCCCTCAAAGGCTAGTTACGCCGCTGTCTATTATGTTTAAAAAAAAAAGTATATTGAAGATATTTAAAAAACTCGAAATGTAAATTTTTCATTATTTTGGCAAATTTTGGGGCTTATGCTCGGCCGAAAGATATCAAAAATTAAAACACAATATTTTCAGGCTTTTTTTTGAAATCGTTACAAACGATTACATTACAAAAACATCAAATTAAAAAATTAAAAAAATAATCTCAAAAATTATGTTTTTTTTTTTTTTAATTTTGCCAAACTAGGGCCTACGCGCGGCCAGAAAATGTCAACCTATTTTTGATAATTTTTTTTTTGTCTATATAATTCGCAACTTTCCCGCGCTATTACAACTGAGTTTTTTCGGCCCACCCCAATATTCACCCTGAATTGTGTCTGTTCAATCAAAACATGCTTTTTACCTCTGGCTTTTTCATAAAACAAATTAATTAAAAAAATTTCTATCTTTAAAGAATAGAGAGATATTGATTTCTTGTCTTGCTTAATTAAAAAAAAAAAAAAAAAAAACTCCCCATTCCAAAATGAAGCTATGCATTCGATTATGAAAGAAATCCATAGACTGGAGAGATCGAATTCGGACAATTTTTTAAATTTATTATAAATATTTTCTTTTTTTTTCGTATATAATTATCATTCACTAATTTATTCTTTTCTAGCATAAGCGTTTAAAATAGAACATGTGCTCACTTAAGAAATGAGATAGCAAATATTGATTTATATTAAAGAGCAAAAAAAAAAATCAAATAAAATTAATAATTTACAAAAGAAATGAAATTGGCTTCATGTATTTAAAGAATCCTTATATACTAAATCAATTAAGGAAACGCAAACATTTCAAGGTCATTTTTCTTTACCTATATAATAAGTGCCGAACAAAGTCGAAAATATTCAAAAACAAAATTCGAATAAAATCCCTCCAAAAAAAACACGCAACGATCCCACCTTTGCTTGTCTTCGGATCGAGAGACGCCCCCCCCCCCTTACCCCTTGCAACGGAATTGCCGAGAAACGTCCGCCTTCACTTGCGGTTCGGACGAAGGTCGGCCCGCTGCGACCGAAACATCATCATGATGGAATGTGCACATTCCACATCGAAAATCTCAACCATCTATATTTATTTTTTTAAATATTTTTCAAATAAAATATATTAAAATATTACCAGATTCAATATTAAGATGATTTTTTATTTTCATAAATTATTTTTTTTTAACAAATTATATTATATATCTAACAATCTGTGAGTGTTGTTTATTTGACGAGGCCAAACATCCCATGGCCCCCGGGAATCGAACCCAGGATCTCAAGCCTTTCCGGGGCATATGCGTGTTGTCCATTGCAGGCACGCCTATGCCCCGGAAAGGCTGGAGATCCTGGGTTCGATTCCCGGGGGCCATGGGACACTCACAGATTGTTAGATATATCTCAATGACTTAGTAAAGTCCGAAAAGAATCGAGATGTTTTGAATATTAATATCTAATTCGCTGATTCCGCGCCCCCCCCCCCCATTGCGAACAGTCATAATTACATATTAAGTTTTATAAACATCCTATTATGCCTAAATCTTGCTCGTCTCTTTCTTCCAAATCTTAATTAAAATACCTCATTAGCCTACATGCCTGTTTACTATCTTCTTCTTCCTTCCGGTTTTTTTAAGGGGGGGGGGACGTCCCCCCCTCCCTCCTCCGCCTTCTCATATACGCCAACGGATGCGGTAAATAAAATGTTATAAATAAATAGAATATGTAAAATGTATTGGGCCGAAAAAGAACTTGTTAAAATTAACAAATATTAAGCACCGCCATCCCCATACATTAAATTAAAACAGCCTCCACCCTTTCCACAAAAATACTCCCTCTGTCCCATAATACCTGATGTTTTTTTTTAATTAATTTTTAGACAAAAAAGTTGATTTAATAATAGTTTATTTTTCAAGAATGAGTTTTACAGTACTCTATATAAGTAGTATGTCAATAAATATATGCGATTTTCAGAATTTTTGACCTTTTCTGAACAGCGGCGTAACTAGCCTTTGAGGGCCGAGGGGACGAAGCTCAACTAGGGCGTCTTTTTTTAAGTTTTATTTAAAAGAAAACTATTAGTGTTTTTGGGAAATCTATGGAAAGAATATGACAAAATCACCGTTCCTGGGCTATATCTTAGATGTCCTAGGGCGCCAAAGATGCGCCTGAGGCGAGTGCCCCCCTTCGCCCCCACCTAGTTACGCTACTGTTTATGAAATAAAGCTAGAAGATATGGTTATTTTTACGGTAAATGATGTTTTTTTTATTAAGAAGTATTATTAATTAAACTGATAGATAGAGCCATAAACCTATATTTATTTGGATCCCGCGCTTGTAGCTGTCCCCCAAAGGGTTGAAATGGAATGAATTTCAGGGACGGATTAATGCAATTTTGTCGTTGGGGCGTTTTTTTTTTATGGTTTATGTTAATGTTTGGTTTTCGAATGGGGGGGGGGCGCTAAAAAGGTATTGTGCATTTTTTTTTATTTAAGGGCCTTTTCGGCATCTATAGCGATTTAAACCCCGTTCCTATTGGAAGCTAATTCAATTTAAATACATTTTTGTCGCGTGGGACGGGATGCGAACCCGGTGGGGCCGGCTGGTCGGAAGATTCAATTTACAGAAAGGTCTCTTTGGGGGAATTGAAACTTTTTTAAATAAATCCTTCATTAAGAGGATTTGAGAAATTTGAGAAATTTGATAAATGTAAAAATATAAAAAAATATATTAATTTCTTTAGATGGCTGATTTTTAAAACTTTCAATTTTCAAGGGGCGGTTTCCCCTTTAAATTAGAATAAACATTTGTCTTTTAATGGATATACACTTTTAAAATTATTAAAATCGATGACAAAAAAGTCACTTTTGGCATCAAGTGGGTCAAATGAACCCCATCTAACAAAATGTGTTTTTGACTTCGGGGGGGATATAAAATATCTGGTACTCACATGTTAGATGGATGTTTTTTCTTATTTTCTTGAAAGTGAATTAGGCTGTGCACTTTGTGTATTCGAACCTTGGCTGTGATCGTCAAACGAATGAATGCTCAACGCTCGCCAGTCAAGAAGAGTTGGCTTAGTAAATTTGGACGACGACGACGACGACGGGCGGGAGGTGGAGGTGAAGAGAGAAGAAAACGAAGTGCCAGGGAGTGAGGAGTGTGTCAGGGTCTCCCCCCCCCCCGAAAGCCAAATAGGCGATGATCTCAACCTGCTCCCACCACCTACCTCTTATCACAGGGGGTGGAGGGACGCAGGGCGATAATCAATCGCCGGCCGAATTAACATCATATATAAATATAGACAGAAGCATTTTAATAAAATTTCATTTAGCGAGTCTACTTAAAAAAAAAACGTCTGGGTGTGTGTGCGTGTGAACACGATTGATTAAAAATGCAAAATATAAGGAGGGGTGGGGGATAGGTTCTTTTCAAAAGAGGATGTTATTGGAGTTTTTATGATCCAAATTGGAGTCGTAGTCAGGGAGCCTTTGGATGATCCGAGAGCTAATCGGCTCCTCCCAAATAAATAAATTTTTAAGAATACAAAATATTTTTTATAATTTCTAATAATAATACCATGTTTCTCTTTATTTATTAAAATGAAATTATAAGTTAGGATTAAAAATAAAAGGAAATTGATAATATGATTTAAAAAAAAAAAGTGCAGGAGGTGGATTTGAACTCGCGAAGTTTGGTTACGTGAAAAAAATATAGCTTGGTTGGAGGACGAATTAACCACCTGAGCTACACTTTATTTAATTCCATTAGGGGAAAATAAGCCTTATGAGAAACATAAAATAAAAAGAAGTATTAAAAAAATTTTAATATTCCACATATGATATATCATTTTTCATTACTTTTTTGCTGATTAATAATTTATAATCAAAATGACAAAAACATGCATAGTTTTCAAATAATTAAATGGGCAAACGTCAGATTGTTTATGCCTTGATGTAATTAAACCAAAAACTCTATCTATCATATGATACATGTCATTAATTCTTGAATTCCCCCTGATTCCAGAGAACTAAAGCCCTTTTAATTATATGATCTAATTTGGGAGTTATTGGCGATCAAAGTTAAGCTTATTTTCTACCTTAATGACATCAAAATGCAATTCTATATATTATCGAAAAAAGCTTATTTAGCATTGTCTGATCAAAACCAAATTTTTACCAGAGATTTATAATTAAAAAATGAGTTTTTTTCTAAAGTTTCATCGAGATTGGTAAAGAAATAAATAAAATATTAACTATTTTGTAAATTTAGTTTTAGAATTCGGGATCTCAGTTGCAAGCCTAGACCCGGTTCACAGAGCGCTCTCTTTACCCATCCGGGATCCCGAATTCTAAAACTCAAATTACAAAATAGTCAATATTTTATTTATTTCTTTACGAATCTCGATGAAACTTTAGAAAAAAACTCATTTTTTAATTATAAATCTCTGGTAAAAATTTGGTTTTAATCAGACAATGCTAAATAAGCTTTTTCGATAATATATAGAATTGAGTGTTGATGTCATTAAGGTCGAAAATATAAGACTATTTTCGACCTTAATGACATCAACTTTGATCGCCAATAACTCCCAAATTAGATCATATAATTAAAAGGGCTTTAGTTCTCTGGAATCAGGGGGAATTCAAGAATTAATGACATGTATCATATGTTAGATAGAGTTTTTGGTTTAATTACATCAAGGCATAAACAATCTGACGTTTGTCCATTGAATTATTTGAAAATTATGAATGCTATTGAGATTTCGATTATAAATTATTAATCAGCATAAAAAGTAATGAAAAATGATATATCATATGTGGAATATTAACATTTTTTAAATACTTCTTTTATTTTATGTTTTTCATAAGGCTTATTTTCCCCTAATGGAATTAAATAAAGTGTGGCTCAGGTAGTTAATTCGTCCTCCAACCAACCTATATTTTTTTCACGTAACCAAACTTCGCGAGTTCAAATCCACCTCCTGCACTTTTTTTTTTTTATTTTTGTAAAATATATAAAATGATATTTCAAATTCTAAATTGCCCCTCCCCTGAATAATCCGCTCCCCCTCCCTCCATTTATTCAGGCTTAGAGAACAAATACATGGAATCAGGGGCGTATATAGAAATTTTTTTTCGGGGGGGGCCTGAACTCAAAAACTTTTCTACGAAAAATTTTTTTGCGGAATCAAAGTTTTCAGTTATTTTTTTACAGGGCTAAATTTTTTCGCACTGCGAGGCCGATCAGACATTTCGGGGGGACCCGGGCCCCCTCGCCCCCCCTCCTTATATACGCCCCTGCATGGAATGATTGACAAAAGCAGAGAAACAAATTTCAAAAAATAAAAACGATTCAATGAATTCTCTTGACCTCCTCTTCCTCCTCCTCCTCTACGATGAGGTCACTCCCTTCTTTCGCTTATTACAACATAAGCCTACACGCCGATTGCTTGTTTTGTTTATATTCACACTCACTTTCAGTAGGCATGACGGTAAAACTAATCTGGTTGGGTTCTTCTATTTACGAAAGTTTTTTTTACAAGTTACGCAATATCTATTAAAGATCAGTGATATCACCTACCGAAAATGAAAAAAGAATGGGGGGGGGGGAGGGCAAATCTGTGACAATGAATAAATATTTTAATTGGTTCATTAGCATATATAAATAACTAGCTGCGGTAGGGTTGCCTTCGGCAACCCTACCCCGCTGGCCCTGGCGGGCGGCGTCTCGGGATATGACTAAGAGTTGTCCAGATAAATGTATTTTAATTAATTATGAAAAAGAGTTTTTATTTTTTATTTTAAATATTTGATTAATATATTTTTCAATTATTTACACCCTAAGAAAGCGTCATTTTAAATTTTATTAAAATCGAATAAAAAATAAATTTCAGGAGGGTCAGGGGGGTGATTGAACTTTCTGATGTCTAAAATACCATTTTTCAATTATTTACACCCTAAGAAAGCAACATTTTAAATTTTATTAAAATCCAATGAAAAATAAATTTCAGGGGGGTCAGGGGGGTGATTGAACTTTCTGACGTCTAAAATACCATTTTTCAATTATTTACACCCTAAGAAAGCGTCATTTTAAATTTTATTAAAATCGATCGCAGGCGGGCGGCGTCTCGGGATATGACTAAGAGTTGTCCAGATAAATGTATTTTAATTAATTATGAGGAAGAGTTTTTATTTTAAATATTTGATTAATATATTTTTCAATTATTTACACCCTAAGAAAGCGTCATTTTAAATTTTATTAAAAACGAATGAAAAATAAATTTCAGGGGGGCAGGGGGTCTAAAATACCATTTTTCAATTATTTACACCCTAAGAAAGCAACATTTTAAATTTTATTAAAATCGAATGAAAAATAAATTTCAGGGGGGGGGGGCAGGGGGTCTAAAATACCATTTTTCAATTATTTACACCCTAAGAAAGCAACATTTTAAATTTTATTAAAATCGAATGAAAAATAAATTTCAGGGGGGGGGGGCAGGGGGTCTAAAATACCATTTTTCAATTATTTACACCCTAAGAAAGCAACATTTTAAATTTTATTAAAATCGAATGAAAAATAAATTTCAGGGGGGGGGGCAGGGGGTCTAAAATACCATTTTTCAATTATTTACACCCTAAGAAAGCAACATTTTAAATTTTATTAAAATCGAATGAAAAATAAATTTCAGGGGGGGGGGGGCAGGGGGGTGATTGAACTTTCTGGGGTCTAAAATACCATTTTTCAATTATTTACACCCTAAGAAAGCGTCATTTTAAATTTTATTAAAATCGAATGAAAAATAAATTTCAGGGGGGGGGCAGGGGGTGATTGAACTTTCTGGGGTCTAAAATACCATTTTTCAATTATTTACACCCTAAGAAAGCGTCATTTTAAATTTTATTAAAATCGAATGAAAAATAAATTTCAGGGGGGGGGGGGCAGGGGGTGATTGAACTTTCTGGGGTCTAAAATACCATTTTTCAATTATTTACACCCTAAGAAAGCAACATTTTAAATTTTATTAAAATCGAATGAAAAATAAATTTCAGGGGGGGGGGGGCAGGGGGGTGATTGAACTTTCTGGGGTCTAAAATACCATTTTTCAATTATTTACACCCTAAGAAAGCGTCATTTTAAATTGTATTAAAATCGAATAAAAAATAAATTTTAGGGGGGGGGGGGGGGGGTGGGGGGCGCAGAGCGGAAAAATCTTTTCAAATGTCGAATTGTTAGGGGGAGGAAGAGTTTTTATTTTTCATTTTAAAGATTTGATAAATATATTTTTCATAAAGCGAGTTAGATCCTGTTTTCCAATGCTTTGCTATGGGGTAATTGATAACCCCCAAAAAGGGGGGGTTCCCTACCCCTAATTCGATATAATGATAGCCTAAAACCACCCCCGGAAAATTCCCTACCCATTAAAAAAAACTCCATGAAAATCGGTCCAGTAGTTTCGGAGTCTATGCGTTACAAACAGACAGACAGACAGACAGACAGACAGACAGACAGACAGACAGACAGACAGACAGACAGACAGAGATTGTCTTTTATATAATAGTATAGATGAGTTTTTTTTTCTATATTGAATTGAATGTTTTAACAAATCCCAGGCTCCATCAAGAGAGGCGGGGGGGGGGGGGCGTAATTTTTAGACCAGCGTTTCCCAAACTTTTTGATCTCGGCCTGGAATGAGGTTTTAAAATTTTTCGAGACCCAACTTATGAAAAAAAAAACATTTATTTACAAAATAAATTTCATTTTTTAATAAAAATCAAATTATAGGGGGGCGGGGTCTAAATGGCCTCAGATGCCGAAAAAGATCTTATATTAAAAAAAAGTTTTATTTGTTTTTTTAATACACAAAAATTGCAAAATAACTATATAAGAAAAATATAAGTAATTAATAAATTAATAATTATATTCATTTAAATTAAGTGAATTTTTTTTTGTTTTTACAATTTTTTTCCCGCCCAGGCGCAATTTTTCTGAGGGCCGGTCATAGGCGTAACTAGGGAGGTGCCCCTCCCCAGAAAGCTCCCTGCCCCAAGAAAAATTGAGAAAATATGGGGCTTTCCAGGCCCCCCCCAGCCAAATTCTCATGGGCCCGGTGCTGGGTCGCGAGTCGCCCACACTTTGGGAAACGCTGATTTAGACTTTCAAAACCAGCCAGCGGACCTAGGGGACTGTACGCGTTGCAAGTATTTTAGTTAAAATTCATATAGCTTATGGATTTGTAGAAATATTAAAATTGAGATAAAAAGAAAAGTTTGTCATAGAAAAGAAAATGCCTTCTTTAGTTCGGGTAGCTCGTAATTGTCACCGAACCTACCAGGGAATAAACGGGAAGGGACATCACGTAGTAAAAAAATGGTGTGCCTAAAACACGGTCTATTCCAGGCACCTTCAGCGCTCCCTAACAGCTTATACAGAACTACTTTGGTGGTGGGCGGCTGATTTAAAAATTCAAATGAAAGGTTTTCCTCCAGAATGTATATAATTATTTATTTATTTCCTGCTATTTATTACTAGTTTCTGATTTCTCATCCAAATAAATCTTAATGATTCTAGTCCCAATGAATAAAATCGTTAGTGAAAGGTTTTTTTTTCCTCCAGGGAAAATAAAAGGCATAAATAAAGTTCCAAGTTAAAATATATATTTATTAAAATAAAAAATTTGAAAGTAAACATTTTAAGCAAACATTATTTTTTTTTAGAAAAATTCTAAAAAAAAATATACAATATTATTAGAGGAATTTTTAATCATAGACCAAAAAATTCCTCTAATAATATTTCCAACCACAAAAACTTTAATAAATATACAATATATTTATAAACATACATATATAAAAGACCAAAAATTACAAGTTAAAATATAACAAAAGCATATAATTTTTCCACCAAACTTCCAATAAAAAAAAAATAATATTATGGATGTCGTGTGTGTGTATATATATACATGTACATGTATATAGACAAACGAACCTCATTTTGATGTTTGAAGAATTATTAAGCAAATTATAACGTATCCCTTGATTAAACACCTTTTTCAAATGGTCGAAATGAGTTGTCACTTGAGTCCTATAAAAAATGTAAAAGCAAAAAAATATTTTTATATATGCCAAAACAATTAATCAAAGAATAAAATAAATTCTAATAAATACAATATATTACAAAATATTTAAAATGACCAACAAAAAAAATATATTGTATATTAGAAATTAAATAAATTGAGCAAAAAACAAACAAACAAACCTGAAATTGATCAAGCCTTTGACACTTGTTTGCAAATGGCCGAAATGTGTTTTGCAGGCAACCTGATTCTTGGTGGCTCTTCTGCGCATGCGCAAGATCCAAATCAGGCGACACTAGCAGCCTCTGTACTAGACTACAAAAACATTCATTCTGAACATAGGAACAATATATCAAAAAGCACTCCAAATTCTTCCATTGACTTGTCCCCCCCATGGAACCTACCTTTAATTTTATTCTTAAAATTCGTACTCTTCTTCTTCTTCTTTTTTCGCCTTAAATCTCGGGGTGCGGGGTCGGCGGTTCATGGGTTTTTGCGATCGGGAAGGACAAGAATAGGCCGGCCCGACGCACGATCTGACGCCTGTTAAAAATATAGAAGGGAAGAGACTGACATGGAGAGAACAGAAGCACTGCCAGTCCCAGCTAGGGCAGCTCGTGGTCGCCATCCACGTACCCACAAGATGTGGGCCCCTGAGCTCCTTAAAATTCGTACTAAATGATTAAATATTTGTAAAAGTCAAATTTCCCTCCCCACTACTTGAGAGCCATCTTTCGAGTAACTAAATCAACTAAAATATAAAATCAAGATGAAATTTGTCACTGTTTATTATCTTCTATTTATTTTGTCAAATCGTTTATTTTATCTTAGATTTAATGGATAAAAAAAGATAAGTTCAAATTTCTCAATGAGGAATAAGTAAATTTGTGTGATTTAATTAAAGCCGAGTGCCGGTGCCGGTGATGGCTACATCAGAAGATGATGAAATCAAAACAAAATGCAAAATTTTAATAATTGGGGCCGGAATGGCCGGGCTCGCAGCTGCTAATCATCTTTTGAAAAATGGAATTTGCGATTTTAAAATTCTGGAAGCCCGAAATCGAATTGGAGGCCGAATTGTCTCAACTCACACAGGTAAGATATTATAAGAGAGCAAGGCTGCACCTTTTTTTTATTTATTATATAATATAATTATTTTACAACTCGCATTTTTTTAAATTTCATTTAAAAGGACATCACTATTCGTTTATTCCAAATAACAGAAGCTAATTAACGAACTCTTAAAAAGAAACAATCACTCTGTTTAAAGTCAATAAAATATTTTAGTTTGGTCATAAGGCAACCGGCACATTTCCTCTCTAAATATTTTATTTTTTGGTTTAATGTAGTTAACAGGCGTATTTCTTATTTTTGCTCCAGATTTCCTCAACTCCTATTTTGTTGTTGTGTTGTTGAAGAGGTCAACTCAAATGAGAAATTCTAATAGTTATCATTTAATTTCCAGGCACTCACAAAGTGGAATTGGGAGCAAATTGGATACACGGAGTCCTTGGCAATCCCATGTATGAGATTGCGATGGCGAATAGCCTCGTTGACATTGTTCAAATTCCTAAACCTCACAAAATAGTGGCTGCCACTGAAGAAGGAAAACAAATTCCATTTCAGACTTTACAAGAAATTTATGAAGCCTACGTTTGCTTTTTAAGAAGATGCGAAGAATATTTTATTTGTAATTATATGCCTCCTGCTGGCATTCATAGTGTTGGAGAGCATATAGGATTAGAGTCAGTTATCTATTTAGAAAAGAGCTGTGAACCAGAATCTAGACATTTAAAACAATTAATATTTGACTGTCTTCTAAAAAGAGAGACTTGCATTACAGGATGCCATAATATGGAGGAAATTGATTTATTGGAACTCGGGAGTTATGCGGAACTCCAAGGAGGAAATATCTCATTGCCTTCGGGATATAGCAGTATTTTAGAGCCCGTCTCAAGGGATATTCCTTCAGAGAAAATTCTCAAGAAACACCCTGTCAGTTCAATAAATTGGTGCTATCAAGTTCATTCTAGTAATATTTCAATTACTAGTCCTGGATGTGATTCTGGTATAGATATGCTTGCCAATGGGGACCCGGGCAATGACTCTGACGACTCCGATAGGACAGTCACTGGCGAAGTTCCTAATCGAACATCTCAGGATTCGAGTAGAGAGCCAAGTGCAGAAAAAGAAATCGAACAAGCGAGCACATCTAAAACTAAAGTTACCCCAACAAAATCAAATAATTTCTCGGCTTCTATTGAAGTTGTTTGTGAAAATGGAGAAAAGTTTTATTCTGATCATTTGATTTGTACTTTGCCTTTAGGCGTTCTTAAAGAAAAAGCCTCTAATATGTTTACCCCTCCTCTTCCACAAACGAAAATTGAGTCAATTAATAAGTTACTCTTTGGTACTGTAGATAAAATTTTACTTGAATACGACAGACCATTTCTTAATCCAGACATATCTGAAGTTATGTTACTTTGGGAAAATTCCACTGAAGGTTTGATATATTTTTTTTTTTATTAAAAGTAAGTCTTCGGCTACACCAGAGGTGACTAGTGACAAAGCGACTCGCTTGGTAAGCTACCAAGGGCGGATACAAGGGGGGGGGGTAAAGGAGGTAATTACCCCCTCCGAGATTTGAAAAAAATACTTTTTTTTCAAAAAAAAATTTATTTTTAATGTAAAATTTTAAAAATTAATACTTAAAAATTTGATTTGTATTAATATTCTGGCAAACAAGTACAGAATGCGCCTTTAAATTACCGAAATTAAGAAAAAATTGTGTGCTGTGCGACCAGTCACACCAGATCCCCCCCCCCCCGAGAAACACCTCTGGATCCGCCCTTGTAAGTTACCCAAGAAAACCAACAGCTTAGATCATTCGAGACGGGGCACACGATCACGTGGTTACATAGCGACTCACTAGGCTAGTCACCTAGGAAACGAACTCGTCTGTTCTTTTATCTAGTGACAGGGTGACAACTGCTAGTTCTTATTTTATTTATAAAAATTTAGTTTTTTTATTAAAATTAGTATTATGGACGAAGAAGCTCTCAACTCGACTCAACTGTCTTCAAACCTTGGTAAACTGACAAATCTCCAGGCCCCTAGCTAGTCACCTCCGGTGTGGCCGAAGCCTAATTGAAATAACATTCAGCTAAACATATTATTTTTCAAATTTAGTTCTGAATTTTATTTTAATAATGCTCAGAAATATTCTGGGTTAAAAGCTAAAAAATTAGCCAAAACCAGCATTTCGACTATATACTATTTGAATTGATATCATTTATATAAGAGTGGATCAAATGAACTCTGAGTGCTCAGATGAACATTCTTTAATTAAATCCCATATTAGACAGGCCCTTGTCTCATTGCTTTAATTAAACGTTGAAATCTCTGATCGTAGAATTCTTCTGGTTGTTTTGTTGTTGTTGTCCACTACTCCGTTTTCATTTGAATTACTCTATATATACCACTGTGTCCGAAAATACCCGGAATCTTATAAAATGAAAAAAATCTTATTTATTCTCCCAAATCTATTTCATCGCCTTCAAAGTAATCCCCATCCGATGCAATACACTTATGCCAACGTTTTTTGTCCTCGAAGCACTTCAAATAGTCAATTCGAGGAATGGCCTTCAACATCTTCTTCGATTCGGATTTATTTCCCCTCATTCAATTCAAAACGATGTCTCTGGAGCGTTCTTTTGAGTTTAGCGAATAGCCAGAAGTCATGCTCAAAGGTCCACATGTTGTGAATAAGTGGATGACGACCATGAGCTACCCGAGCTGGGACTGGCAGCCCTACTGTTCTTTATATATATATATTTTTAACAGTCATCAGACCGTGCGACGGGCCGGCCTGTTCTATTTCTTCCGGTCGCAAAAAACCCATTCCGCCGACTCCGCGTTGGGAGAATAAAGCTAGGAAAGAAGAAGAAGAATAGGCAGAAGTCTAATAGCTAATATCGTTCCACATCCACCGCATTCGCCTGATTTAGCTCCGTGTGACTTCTGACCACTCGCTACATTCAAAAGACCGCTCCTCGGGGACGGTCCTTTTGAGTCGATAAAGGAGATGAAAGCCGAATCGAAGATGTTGAAGGCCATTCCGGAAAGTGACTATTTGGAGTGCTTCGAGGACAAAAAAAACGTTGGAATAAGTGTATTGCATCGGATGGGATGAAATCGATTTGGGAGAATAAATAAGATTTTTCATCCGGGTATTTTTTGGACACAGTGGTATATTTGCGCTTCGACGACTAGAGTGTTATTATTTAAAAAAAAAAAAAAAAAATAATACAATATTCATTCCTTCATGATTTTATGTTTTATTACTTTCAGATATTAGTGAAAATTGGTATAAAAAAATCTACTCGTTTTCTAAAATAACGGACACACTCCTGTTAGGATGGATATCTGGGCAAGAAGCCATCTATATGGAATCTCTTCCTCATGACACCGTAGCAGAAGTGTGCACCCAAATTTTAAGGAAATTTCTTAATGACCCTTTTATTCCAAAACCTAAAAGATGTATTTGGTAAGAATTATTATTATTAATTTTTTTCTTTTAATTCGTTTATCTAAGCAAAAGATTTGTTTTTAAGCACAAGCTGGCATTCTCAACCTTATACGAGAGGATCTTATACTGCGATGGCCGTCGGGGCGAGTCAATTAGATATAGAGGAAATCGCTAAGCCTCTCTATTCAAACCCTAAAGAGAAAAAGGTATTAATAATTATCATATCTTATCATTGATTATCTTTTATCAAATTTCTTTTAATTCTTTTTTTTTTCTTATTAAAATTTTCATATTATCTTTAAATCAATATTTGTTTAGGGCTAGTTGTTCTATAATAATTTTCTTATTATGTATCTATGCCAGAATAAATAACTAACTTGTTGATTTTATTAATGACATTATATATATACATTTCCCTCATTTGCTGCAAGAGTGTCCTAACTCAAAATTTCGATTTTTTCAGGAGATCAAAAAAACAAAATAAATTTGTAACTCATTTATATAGAAATTCGAATTAAGAATTTACCGCTGCGCGCACTCACCCGGTAAAATGAAACGACAGAAAGATAAAAAATTTTGAAATCTTTAGCTGAAGAATCATTCTATCTAACCGTATATTCAAAATATAATTATACCTCTTAAATTATTAATAAAAATAGACATTAGCCAAAAAACAATTCACCTCAATCACATTTATTTAATGCGAATATTTCAATATCAATACAATGATATCATCCTCAGCGCATACTAAAAATATAGTAAAGTATTACAAAAAATAGTTATTAAACAAAAATATTAACACTTCACTCATAATATGTCCAGATGAAAAAATACTTCAAAATGTTGACAAAAATTATAAAAGAAAATGTGTATATTTAGATATTCAAATTGAAAATATATGTTTAATAATACAATAATATATATAGAAATCAAGATTGAGCTGTTGCAGGGTCGGGGAGTGTTAATCCTATCAAACAATTTTTTCCAATATTTTATTTGCCAGGGGCCTCAGAAAGAATTTCAAAATTGTTCAAGAATTATAATATATCGATTGTTATGAAACCTTTAAATAATCTAAGGTTCTTATATAACAATAAGAGTCATTTCCCTTTGAGTGAGAAATCAAATGTGGTATATAGAATACAATGCGAGGGTTGTAAGGAACAAAACAAGGATGTTTTTTACATTGGCCAAACAAAAAGGCAGGTATCCTGTAGACTTTATGAACATAGTATACGAAATCATAAGTTAACAACCGCGTTAGCCCAACATGATGAAAATTTTTCGCATAAATTTAATTTTTCAAACTGTAAAATCCTATATCACGAGGATAAAAGGATTAAAAGGGAATTTATTGAGAAATGTTTTATTAAAGCATAAGGAAGTAAGGCGATTAATTTTCAAATGGATTGTGTCGGGTTTAGCAGTTGTTTTGTTTTTTAGGGAAATGATTGGAGATTTTTCGATATATATATTTATTATTATTAAATATATATTTTTCAATTTGAATATCTAATTATACACATTTTCTTTTATAATTTTTATGGCAACTTTTTTTTATAATTTTTGTCAACATTTTGAAATATTTTTTCATTTGGACATTTTGTGAGTGAAGTTTTAATATTTTTGTTTAATAACTATTTTTTGTAATACTTTACTATATTTTTAGTATGAATTAACATCTTAAAGAGAGAGGAGTTATTCGAGCCGATAACGAGCAATTTTTCATGTGCTTTTATCCAAGTTTTTCTTACATGCCCCCCCCCCCCCCCCCCCCCTATACATGCCTTGTAAGACGTTGTCACGTCAAAATTTTACTCACATGTCAAATTTTTGATTTCAGCCTACGGTGTTGTTTGCTGGCGAACACACCCATCACAGTTTTTATTCGACTGTTCATGGAGCATATTTAACAGGAAGGGATGCCGCTCAGCAATTATTAGGCACCAACAACGAGCAGCCCAAGGAACTCGTTCTCGATTGCGAGGGCAACCAGGACCTTAGCAGCTGGATTGAGGGCATTTCTCTTGAGTGAATTTTCATTCGACATTTAAGAGTATTAATTCAAACCCTAAAATTGTAAGTAATATGAGATTGATTCATTTAAGACCATATATATATATTATCGTGTATAGTTAACGCTTTGCTTTTTATATATATTTTTTTATTTCAAACATTTTTTAATAAATTTTTGTTCGGCTGTAAAGGATGAAATCGTATTCAAACTTCATTCTATTCACGATAATATATCGTTATATGTAAAAATATTATAATAAAGAATAAATATATAGAGAAACCCGAAAAGTAACCTCTTTTTCTTATATAGTAGAAAATATAAACTAAACTCCAATATTTTACTCTGGATTTTAGTTAAAATATCTTAGATTTTTCTATTAAAAAGCAAAAAAGAGGTTCCTTTATTTTCGTGTCTCATTATATATAAATATTTTACTGGTAATGATGACATCAACTGGTAGAGAATAATTAATGTACGAAATTCTTTAAAATTAACAACCCGCACCAATGAAAAAACTAAATATAGAATACTTTTTAGAAATTAAATTAAATTTTATTTGAACTTGAACTAACAAAATTTTCTTTTGAAGAAAATTGCCAAAAATTTTATAATTTTTTCAATCTACAATAAATATACTCAACGGTGTTGCTGTTTTTCTTAAATTACCTAAGAAATGTCTGCTGCTGACATTAACTAATTAATTCTGACCAGAGGAATTTTTTACTTTTTTCTAATGTGAAGTGAATAATAAATTTTAAAGAATTTAAAAATGTTTAAAATTTTCAACACTTTATCTTTCTATTTTTTTTATTTATTGATTTGTTTTAAGATTTCAGGGGGGTTTTGAACACCCCCCCCCCCCCTGGTTATGGTACAGTGAGCGCCACAATTAAGTCCCCACCTGGGAGCTAGAGCCTTGAGTATATAAAATCATCTGTACCAGATTTTGCGTTTCACCTATTCGGTCATTAAAATTATTTCACTATACGCCATATTCTCAAGACTCTATCTTCCAGGTGAGAACTTAATTGTTGTACTGATTATGACATTGCCTGAATTTTGATTTAGTAACATGCTGTATATACAAGCACTCGTATATATGGATATACAGGGTGTCCTGTGACTTAATGCGTATTGGTGATGAAATTATTTTAAGTCTAAAATTTAATAGCCCGAAATTTAAATAAAAATTATTCAAAATAATTTCATTCAAAACCACAATAATTTAAACCCCGTCCCTATTTATTTCAATTGATTGGTAGCCAATTAATTCATTTGTGTCGACGGAAAGCGAACCTCTGACCCTAGCACAAGAGGCGAAAACTCTACCCCTGTGCTAGGACAATTTTAGATTTAAAATTACGCTCTCATCAATGTGTTCATTTAGTCTATTTCTAAACCAGTAAAATCGAATCAATCTTTATTTTTAAATCAAATATAAAAAAATATAACCCTAATCTTACTTGCAAATCAGAAAATAAAATATAAAAAATAGAAAAGCACAATAAAGTAAGAGTCTAAAATATTTGGCAAGAAACGTCAGCTGAAACACATTTCTAAAGAAACGCCGCATTTGCCTTCAAACACTAACATCAACAAAAACAACAACAACAAAAAAAAAAATACATTTCTTGCCAATATTTTAAATTAATTCATAATATTTTAAACATCTCTCTAGGAATAATTAAAAATTTAGAAAAGCCAATTAAGACAGATACATTTGTATTTATATAATAAATATACACCAAACATATTACATCTATACATGTATAAATATATATATATATATATATACGTATTAGTAGACAAGAAAGTGTTTGGGCGGGCGAATTGCTTCTCCGAAGATCCCCTCTAAACACTTTCTCGTCTCATGATATGTATGTTAGTCATTAAAAGTGAAATCGGAATTTTTCGATTTTTCAAATACAAATTACATATTTTAAGTCATTATTTTTTTTACTAAAATATCAACGATTTTTTGATGCCATTTTTTCTTTTATTTTAATAATGCATTTTAGAAAACTGATAGCAGAAGCTTAAGAAACTGCCTTTAATAGATTTTTACAGTATTAAATGTTAAAAGATGTTTATTTATCAAAGCTTAAGCGAATGCTTCTATTTTACACTTTCTTTTTTTAAACAAAATTTTAATTAAAATTTACAAAAGAAATTAAAATTTTTTTTATAATTTATGCCATGATAAATAAAAATTTATTTTTATTAGAATTTTATTTAAATACAATATTTTATCAAATGCACTTTGTTAGATTACATTATTAGAGATGGAGCAAATCTGCATCTTCATTTTTTTTTTTTAATCGAAAATTTATTCATTATTTCCCCTTGACTGGTTGTAAAGATGTTAACGATTTGTTCCATTTCTAATAGAGTCATTACAGGTCAAATGATCGAGGGGGAAACTTTTTTATATTTTTAATTCATTGAGATACACTATTGGCTGTACAGTGAAGCTGTAAAGTCATGTCCCACCCATGCGTTTTCTACTTGTGATTATTTCAGTGTTTTTATAAAAAAAAATGAAAATCTTTATTGGAAATTTTCTAGGTTTGAACCATCAACGTTTCCATTAAAAAATATAAGATATTTTTTTAAAAACAATGAAATAATCACAAGTAGAAAACGGATGGGTGGGACTTAATATTGTCCCTCACTGTACATTCATTACTTTCCGAGAAAAACATATTAAATTAAAGAAAACTGATTGAATGAATTTCCCAATTTCTTCATTATAAAAAAAATTAGTGGCTCCTTCATAATTAAAATATTGAAGTGAAATTATTTCCAAAGTACTGATTCGTTATGAGTCTCACAAGAATTTAAAAAAAAAGAAATTTTTCATGCAGATTTTCTTATTTGAGTTTATTTATATTTTATGTTGAGTAAAAAATGCTTTATAGGAGATCGTTGGAATAAAGAACACAAATAATTAAGAAAGGCAGAAAGATATAATTTTTATTTATGTTAAATAAAGCCTAGTACACACCTAAAGACAAAGTCCTGCGATTTTGTCTCGCGACTGTTGCGACACAAATTCGCTGCATTGAAAATATTTTATTTTTAAATATAATATTTTAATATGAAATCGAGACTTTTCAATTAGTCATCTAACAACATCAAATTTTATTAATTGATTATCTACAAAAATATTTAAACGTCACATTTGAAAATTTTGTTTTATACAACTCCAAAAAACGCAAGCCGCTGAGGGAGTGAGCGATTAAAAAGAATTTTCATTTAAATCCGAAATGCTGGGTGTCCCGCCTAGATAATTTGACTTGGAATGAATGACTCACTATTACTTATTATTTTATCAACTTGTGATATTAGATGTAAACTTGGAAATCGAGATTAGTTTAATCTTGATTTATTCTTGCTCCATAATGTACTCTTTATTCTCTAGTCATTGCTTTTTGATTTGTTAAAGGGTATATGTAAATTATTTTAATATTGTTTGTCAAATAAATCGGTTATATAAAAAAAATAATCTTTTATTTTTTATTTAAAGTTTAGAGAAATTTCCTAAATAAAGAAGAATGGTGGATTATATTGAATCATGGGGAAAAATTTTTTGTTAGTTTTACTTTGAAAATTAAAAAAGAATAAATTAAAAAACGAGTTATTCCTGGCATAATTGCAGTCATTTGCGATGATGAAAAGTGAAAAATGCTTATTCAATAGATTTAAATTGAAATAATGATAAATTTTTTACTAATATTTGATCAATGAAGATCTGCGGCTGTAGGCTTATTGGTGAGAGTCAGGAACAAAAACGAGACGATTGCAGCCAAATATTCTTTTATTTCAATTCTCGCCCTCACGGCTGACGTTTCGGCCCGAGGTCTAGGCCATCTTCAGAGCCGGCTGGCAATAATCAAAAAGTGACAGCGACATCATTCAGCATGTGGTCCGCTCCAGCAAAACGTAGAGAAAATGAAAATGTTTTTGCAAATATCCACACTTTTTGATTATTGCCAGCCGGCTCTGAAGATGGCATAGACCTCGGGCCGAAACGTCAGTCGTTTGGGGGCGAGAATTTCTAGTAAGAAGATTGGGCTTTTTTTTTTCCCCTTAATATTCTAGTAAATGATACATACTCCAATGAAATTTATTATTGATACTGGAGCCACATTCGGTATTATTGGCTTAGAAGGTTATCAAGCTATTGGATCTTCAAAATTGAAGCCACCAAATTCTCAACTTAGAAGTTATGCATCTACAGACGAACCTCTTAAAGGCTGGACCAATGTCGAAGTCAAGCTTGGAAATATGATTCGTTCACTTAGATTGGTGGTGGCAAACACTTGCAAAGGCGACAAATTTTTTGAAATGATTGAACCCGTTTAGTGAGGGCGATGAACATTCTTATCAGCTTAATGAAATAATTAATCGTTTCAAGAATGTATTCTCGGATGGTTTAGAAACTTGTTCAAGCATTTTATTATACTTTCCAGGGTCAATTCTGAAGTTTTTTAAGCCAATTAGAATTAGAAAGATTAACAAAAGCTGGAACCAATTTCAACTGCTGCTTCAATTGATACAGGACAGAGGAGTTGGCAGCCAATTTTAGAGCCTCTATATTAAATAAAAACTCTCAATTCTGGATACGTTTCGGCTTTATTCTGCTAATGACATCATCAGTTGCTGCTTCAATTGTTATCGTCTTGAAGCCAAATGGTAAAGTTCGAATTTGTGGAGATTTCGAGGTAACAATTAATCCACCCTTATCCACTTCCTACGCCTGAAGAGCTCATGTAAAAATTACAAAATAGAAAATCTTTCTCAAAGATAGATTTGTCAGATGCATAGCCCTTACAAATGAAGAGTCCGAAATCAATAGCAGTTATTAACAGGCAACATGGACTTATTCAATTTCAACGTCACGCCGGCGCCTCGGCTATTTTTCAAAGATTTATTGAATATTTAATTAGTAAGATGGATATGCAAATTATTTAGATGATATCATCGTAACGGGAAAAAGTGAAGCTGAGCAAAATCGCAGATTATGTGCTTTGCCGGAAGACTTTATCAGATGCCTTTACCCTCTGTCATCGTGGATGGTACAGTGGCTCGGACACGGTCAGTGATCTGGGCAAATTCATTATTAAATAATACTATATATATAAGTTTATATTTTATTATTTTTCTTGCATCTTACTCTTGGTTCTGATCCCATGGTGGAGGTTCTCAGGAATTGGTTAAAAAAAAAAAGAAAAGCTTAAATAGTGCCAGCCAAGATGATTTATTAAACTCAAAAGTATTTATTACATGTGAACAATACAATAAAAAAAAAGATACAGAGAGAAAGATTTGCAAAACAAAATTTTTGTAATATTTTTTTAAAGTGTACAAAAACAAAAAAACAAAAAATAATATAAAATTTCTTTAAAAAAGAATATATAATTCAAAACTCTAATAATTAGGCCTATAACTTCATTTAAATCTAATTGAATATGCTCTGAATACAAATTTTTATTTTTTTAAATAAAAAATAGATATTTAATTTGTTAATAACGATATATATCAATATATATATAAACATCTCTTTTTTTTTAATCTTTTAAGATTCAAAACACGTTTAAAGCAACAATAATAAATTTTATATATATATAAAAAATTTGTTAATATTAATTTCTACATAAATTTGTCTAATTTGCAATCTATTTAATTTTTTTTTTTTAACAAATTCAAATATGAAAATTTTTATCTTTATAGAATAAATATATACCATCTTCATTATATGTGGATAGTGGATTAAAAGTAAAATTTTAAAATAAAATCTAGGTATATAAATTATATATATATATGAAAAAAAAAAATAAAATTTCAAAAGGAATAAAAATAAAAAGCCTTTTAGTTTGAAGCTGCCTACAAATTATATATCATATATCATTAAATCAATCAAGAGCACCTTAGCCGCAATTTACATCCATTTCGAGTTTCGGTTCGGACGGAGTATTTTAAAAGAGATTGTGAAAATAAACGAAATTTAGATATTCAATATTTATAAGAAGAGAAAAATCGAAATTTCTAATCGATTAAATTTACATAAGAAGTTCACCCGCATATTTTATAACAGTCGAATGTCATTAAAATTTAATTTGTTTTTGAATGTTTATTTTATGAAGATCCTGCTCTATAGAGATCACTAGTGTAACCGAAACATTATGAATGTTCATTCTCAACTATAAGAATGTTGGGAAAACAAAGATAAAATTCCTCTATCCCCGAAACCAAATACTGCGTGTTGTGAGCACGTTGGTCGCCCAAGCGAATAATTCTTTCCTTTTGTGATTAAGCTACGAGCTGCTTAAATTGACTTTTATCGAGGAAATAAAATAAAAGACTTGTTTTCGGCCCGGATTAATTTATTTTCCTTTGTCAACGTTTCGACACCCATCTTCAGGACAAAGGTGTTAAAAAAATCCTTAGCACTGCCCAAGCACCGGACGGCTACGTTCGGCAGGTAAATTCGCTGTTGGGTCTGTCAGGTTGTGGAACAGCATCCCGGAGTCTAACAGTTATTAGGAATTCGAGGACGTTGGCTATTTTTAAGAGCCGGTATTACCGACATTTTCTTGATGAGCAGAGGGGGACAGCTGGTTTATTGTGATTAGTCTGAGGAGTGTGGTGTGAAGTGTTCTGCACAATGATTGTGATGAACTATGTGTGCAAGAGGAAGGAAAAGAAAAATAAGGGAAAAGTAAAGAGAAAGAAAGAAAAAGAAACTATGTAAAGATGGAAGGGGAAAGGAAGGGAAAAAGTGGGAAAATGAATAATATATAATTGTAATATTTACGTAACTTTAAAGTATGCTCCAAGAGGTCATGCCTCAGAGCAAATAAAATTTATCTATCTATCTTTCAGTTGTTAGAAAAGTAAAAATGTTTGTATATATCGACCTATATATTTTGGAATATACTAACAACTTATGGAGGCAGTGCTGAGAATTTTTTAACACCTTTGTCCTGAAGATGGGTGACGTTTAGTCGACGAAACGTCGACAAAGGAAATTAAAATAATTGGGACAAAAAAACTCTTTCATTTTATTTCATCTTCTATCTGTTTTACGGCCTTCCTCCACATTGTCTTTTATAGAGGGTTTTTGTTTTGCCTGTAAGCAGCGTTGGGCGAATTGTCTACTTTACTTTAGTCTACGCGTAGACAATGTATGTAGACAAATGAACAATATCCATGTAGACACAAAGTAGACAATGTAGACAATTAAAATTTAAAAATTTGACGGGACTAACAACACCATAATTTTTTATGTAGCGTCATAAATATAATTTTTTGATACTAATATACACGAAATCAATAGGTAAAGAGTGATTTTACAATTTTTCTATTCCACTTTAAGCGAGAATATTGAAGTAACGAACACTAAATTGTATATATATATATATATATATATATATATACAATTTAGTGATCGTTACTCCAATATTCTCGCTTAAAGTGGAATATCCTATTCTTTATATATACAATATATATATATATATATAATGTGTCTACACCTTGTATAATTTATAATTTTCTTAACATTCTATAGGTTAAATATAGCGAGATATTGGGTCGGTCGAAAAGAAACATCTGCCAGCGTTGATAATGCCGGTATTCTTAATTTTAAGTGACTTTTATTTGAATTAGATATTAAATTTTATATTGCTTAAGTTTGCTCGCCAAATTAAGTTACGTCCGAGGCATTATATATTCACATTCAATCTAGATGACAGATCACTGATCTGAGATGAGAGCCAATGAAAACAAGCCCTGAGCCATTTGTCTACATTGTCTACGTCATGAAGTAGACAAATCAAAATATGCTTAATTTGCCCAACACTGCCTATAAGGAAGGTTTGCAAGTGCAGAGACTGGCGGTCAATTGGCCATCTTCAGGGCAAAATATTTAAATTGCATCAGATAGCTGATCTGCAAAGTTGCTCATCAGGTGAGAGATCTCGCAGAAATAATTTTGGATTCCTTAATATCTATAGAGAAGGATCTTGAGATTGGTATATTTTATATGCATAACGTTTTGTTTATTATATTCCTGTCACTTCAAAATCAAAAAATTTTGAACAGGGTCTTAAATGATTCCTTCAACCTTGTGTGTGTGTCGAATAATTTCTTTGGACCTTAGGCAAAATTAATTTCCATCCGATAAGTAAATTCGTGATTAATTTAATGCAATTTATTATTTTAAGAAAAGGCCAAATACGTGTGTATAAATATATATAAAATAAATTGAATATTTAAAAAGAATTCGTAAGCGAAATTGAAATAGCAAATCGTTGTTATATATTTGTAATACAAAATTCCTAAATTTAAATAAAAAGTTAATATTCAAAAAGGAGGTGCCAGAATAAGATTAATCCTATACATATATACATATTGATGTTGATGTATTTTACTTGGCTCTATCATATATATTGTACATATATAATATATAATAAGCTCAACACATTAACAAAGAGGCAAGGAAATCCCTTTGGCCTACAAAAAGCACATTTTTCTCGGGCGGGGGAAACATTTTAACATTTTCATTTTAAAGCTACTTGAACTTGAAGGAAACGAGTCTTGCTGTTACAGCAAACATTCAATTAAACTATTAATAACATTTTAACCGTTAACATTAAATATATATATATGTTCCATTTTTACAACTTTTCATTAACGTTAATAAAACCATATTCCTGAGTTTTTTTTTTTCTCCGTCTTTACAATGACATAAAGCTCAATATCACAATCAGTTTGTTGACAATCATTAAATAATTAGTTAATATATAGAGGAATACATGAGATTTGTATAAATATGGCTTCTTTTTTTTTTTTTTTTTTAGGTCATGGGAAAAATTATTTACTTAGGCTCTCTACTTTAAAAGATGAGGTAAGAAAATATTTGCGAGTTTATTTTATCTCATGCCTTTTTTTATGAATATTTTACACTCCAATTTTTGATAAATGTAAAAATAAAAAATCTTTTTCTTAAAATGCCGAATGCATAAGGATTGGATTTGATTTTAGATTGCTATCAAATGCAATCCAAGAGGAGCCCCTTCTGAATGAAGTCCAAAAAAGGAAGAAAAGAGAAAAAGAGCTTCACCCCCCCCCCCCCCCACCATACCAGTGACATCTTCTCAAATTTGAATCGTTTATTTCAGAAACCAGAGTAGGCCTTCAATGCGAGTGTTCAAATTATATTTTATTCTTGATCAAATTCATTCTCTGTGCAAATTTTCAATTAGCAGGGACCGTTTGTACCAGAATTGCCCCCCCCCCCCTGTGATTTTTTCTTGTTGGACTCAAAACAACATTCGGGCCAAAATCCTGTGGAAAGAGTCCACGAAAACTTCAGACAAAGGCTTACGCAGTGTGACTGTGAGGAGCGCCATTTGGCCGATGCATTATTATTCAAAACTGTCTAAACTCAAACCTCCCATGTCAGTGAATATGAAGTAAGAGAAAGGAGATGGTCATTCTCGAATATTTTGGTTTTATTGAAAGGTAAGATAATTAAGTTTATATATTCAACATATTTGTTTTATTGATTTTTGAAATCCATTCCGCGCCACCCCCCGTCTAAATAAATCTCTCCAATTTAAATTGCTTTTGTGTAGAACCCGATTTTTAAAACAAGGAATAAATATTATTTTTATTTATTTTATACTCAAAATACTCATTTATGTTTTGCAATATAATTAAATTTCATGCAATATTTTATAAAACTAAAATCTATATTTATATCCATAGGCGTAGCCACGGGGGAGGGAGGAGGGTTTGGGGTTTAAACCCCCCCCTCCAAGGAACTCAAGCCATGACTTTAAGCTCCATAATACAAAAATTTAATAATTTGCGCTAGCAACTTTGCAAATGTATTGCATTTTAAAAAAGAAAATTATTTTCTGGTGTTTTTTTCTCTAGTAATACTTTTTTTACCAATAGATTAGTTGATTAGTCGAATAATATATTTCCGCCTTCCCCTCTTGAAAATTTATTTATTTGGAATTCTTAGAGTGTCTCATTACTGGGGGGGGGTTAAGATAGAATCTGGGCTTCCCCCCCCCCAAAGATTTTTGGCTCCGCCTATGTTTATATCAAATCAACGAGAATGTTTTTCTGCTCTGAAATAAACGATTCATTTAAAGAGAGTAGCCAGTGCTAAGTTAAACACACTCTAATTGCTTTTAAAGTTATTAATTCCCTATTATATAATAATAAAACCAGGGCCGACCCTCACTTTGTTCGTCGCTAAAAGCAAATCTTTTGTTTTTGCTCCTTTCAATCAAAATTTGTATGACATTTAAGGCCAATTAAATTGAAATACATTTTTTGTTGCTTGTGATGAGAAGCCAAACGGTCTAATCTATGTTTATAAAAAAAAATAAAATCCCCCCCTTGCTGTATCTCTCTGGGGTTGTATGAACGTATAACAAACAAAGAACTTTTTATCTCGTTGTTAATTGATGATAACAGTTATCACATCAAATATAAACTTCCTTTCCATTATATATACATGTAATATTAATACCTTTGTCTTCCGTATAAAATTTTAATCTATGTCATAAATAATTAGTTTGAAATAGAAAGATCCAACATCTTGAGGCATTTAATCTTTTTGGGATTGCCGGGTGAAAAATAAAAATAAATTCGCCAACTTTTTGTTTCCTTATTCAGGACGCCAACAAGTTTTGTAGTTCTTCGCTTTAATGACTTCAGCAATAATCAGTTGCCGCCCCGCCCCATCACTGAGAAACACCCCGGTGGACGTCTGATTACCTATACCTTTTCAACATCAAATATCCCCCCCCCCCCTCTCGTCTTAACGAATGACTGCCCCCCCCCCCTCCCCTAACAAGATGTATGGCTACGCCCATGAATAGGGGTTTTGCTATTGGCCAAATTCCACAAAAAAAAGACTAGAAAAAGTTTATAATTGAGGTGATAATAGAGTCTCTAAAAGTTTATATCAAAAGATTAGTTATGTTTATATATACTGTATTCTATAAATAAAAAAAAATTTATTCTTAGTTATTTATCTTCTTAAATATTTTCCCAAATATAAACAATTAAATAATTATTTTGTAATCTACATATAATATAAAATCACAGATAAAATAGTTATTATATAACAAATAGCCAATATTTTTTTTTTAGCACCCTAAATTTGATTTCCTCTCGCCCCGGCCCGCAAAATTACAATTTCGGGATGGGAAATGAATTTTTTCCTCTTTTAAAGACATTTAACCTAGCGATGTTTTTTTATATATATATATATATATAAAAGGCAAAAAGAGATTCTAACTCTGTCATGCCGAAAGCTTCCAATAAACGGACTAATCCAGCTTCTATACATGAAGACGTGAACAAATCAGAAGCCTGTTTCCAACACGCGGAGAACAAAACGAGACAAGTCCGTTCAGTGCACTTTATATGCCAATATATGCAACATGGAATAAAAAAAAAAACAATTTTCGATTAAATTGCAATTTTCTTGAATTTTTTTTTATTAATAAACTCGCAAAATAACAAATTCAGAAGTGCCTCGCAATTCGGGCATTGATATATACTTTTTGTACTTATTTTATGCCATATAAATAAATATTTTTTGAATAATAAATTGAGCTCTTTTTTAGGTCAACGAATTGCATTGATCTTTGATCGAGTGACCCGCAATTGTGAGGCACAACCAAAGAAGAGATTTAATATTTACAGAAAGGAAAGAAAAGAAAGAAAGTTGATCTATAATCATATTCTACTCCTCCTCAATAACAATAAATAGCTAAAGGCTTTTGAGCTAACAACGTATTTAGCTATCTTATTATTTATCACATGCTGAACACATTAGAATTCTTGAAATCTCAACCTTCTTCCCTTTTTTTTGAAAGGTTAAGATGCATTTTCAGTATGATATTTATCATTTGTAATTTTTATTATAGATAATAAAGAAATAATAACACCTTGGTAATATGATTGCCAAGTAAAATACTTAAAAACAATTCAGAGCTCATTATTATAACTATTTTTATATTATATAAAATTAAATATAAATATAAGCGTCCCTAGTGTTGTTTGTTTGTATATAATATTAATAAAGTATAATTGATATTAGATAAATATATGCTGCATCTACTGTATATAAAACTAATATCAAACAAATTATGCTGAATAGGAACTATTATATATTAAGTTAAATGAAGTCTCAGGTTAACAAGAAGAGAAAAATTTTCCTAGAGAGGTGGCACTCTAATATTTTGAAGATTAAAAAAAAAAAAAAAAAAATTATTCCATACATTGTTTTTAATATCTAGGAAGCTTAAAATAATTAAGATAAAGTGAGAAAATAGAAATTCATGCATCATTGCTTGGTTAGCGTTAACAAATTCTCCTCAATTAATAAATTATTTTTTCTACAAAGATGAAAAGTGAATTAAAAAAAAAAATGTATGGATTATTTTTTTTAATTGATAAAAGGTGAACTTAGAAAAGTAAAGATTAGTTTAATAATACCAAGATTATATAAAAAATAAAAACAATTTGCTAAAAAAAATTTCACAAAAAAAAATAAATAAATAAATATAGATAGATAGATAAATAAATGATCAATAAAAAATTTTATCTTTTGTATATTAAAAAACTTAAGATCCAATTAATAATGTGATTCATTTTTTCAATGGAAAAAATAAAATAATAGATCCTTTGTTTTGAAGTCTTTTTGAGAAAGAGTGTCTTCGAGTATGAACTAAGTTTATAGCATAAACATATAATACTCGAGCCTCACTTTCTTTATATTTTTATTTCAATGACTCTTAATGAAAAAGGTTCCTGTAGGTGGGCTCAAGTATTTGTAAAGAAAGTGATGTTTGGGCAGGAAAACTCCCAGCTACTCAATTTAATTTTTATAAGCAGAGGACTGCAAGACTTCATTAGGCACACTAAATCGGGTTGTATGAGGAGGCGATTAGCCTAGGGGATAAAGCAACAACTCGAGTTCAAATCCACCTCACGGCAATAAATTATCCAACTCTATTTGAAATGCCTCCTCCTGAGGAAGGAACGGGAACCCACCTCAGTATTATCCTCTTTCAATTGAAAGTTACTTTCCTCAGAGTAACCACAATGTGCCAGATCTGCACTAATGACTGAAGAAATATATATATATATATATATATTTATATATATATATAAAAATTAAAATTAAATCAACAAACACGTATTAATAAAACCTAATTGTTTCCATTTAGTGCTAATGAATTTATTAAAAAAAAATAAATGACAAAGGAATAAAAAATTTGGGATATTTTAAAATTTTCTTTTTCTTTAATAATTTAAAAAGCTCTCGGGCCTTGGGGTAATGGTTAGCGTGCTGGCCTGGTCGCGGGTTCGCAACTCGTTTAAATCGAAAAGTTATTTCAATTTAAATAAATAGAGACGGAGTCTAAATGGCCTTTGATGCCGAAACAGACCTTAAATGAAATTTAAAAATAATTAAAAAAAACAATAAATTAATCTCATGATGGTATATATACCCCTGTTCTGGGGGGCTTTCGCGACTGGGTGTATGTGGAGATAAGTTTTCTGTTGAGATTTACTTGACATTTCGGTTTGGAAACGACTGGTTTACGGGGTGAAGATAAAATAGTTTGCGTTGGCTGTTGAGAAAATATTTTTTAGAGTGACTGCTGAAGGCTGCACTGCAGTAGCGGCCGAAATGTCCCCATGGCTTTAATACAAATGATTTTGAATTTAGAGTTTTAATTCATAAAAATAAAGATATTTTGTGAGCATGTATCCAAAACAGTTCCAAAAACGTTGAGTTATTCGAAAACAAATAAATACTATTTAGCCAATTCACTCCTCTTAAGTGGAATATCTCTCCTTCTCTCTCTATCTCTAGTTTTGCGTCTAGAATTGTGATGTTAATTCCAATCGGTCTCGCTAGATCAAAGAAAAATGAAGAAATTATCGTAAATTTTATGCGAAAGTGGTTTGTTCATTTTTTAAACAAAAACAAACACGAGTCCAGAACATCTGGACTTTTATTGACCATTTATTTATATATTTTTATTTCATAAAAAAAAGAATTTTATCAAAAAATTTTTACCTTTTCCAAAACCAAAACCGTTAATTAAAAAAAAAAAATAAAAACCACAGACAAGAATAAAGAAAAAGTATTTTTTAAATTTCATAGGATCTACCATATTAGAAAGATAAAATTTGAAAGTGAAATCGCTTAACAAGTAAAAATTAATAAATATTAAAAAGTGAAAGGAACAAAAAAAAAAAAAGAAGATAAAAATATTATAAATATAAATAAGCATTTAGTGGGAAAGAATAAAAAAATAAAAGTAAATAAATAACATATCATATAAACGAAAATATTTATCAATAATTAATAAAGCACAAAAATTAAACTTGTAAAAAAAAAAGAATGAATATAAATAAAATTCGTAGTTTAAAAATTTTAGTCAACTACTGCAGCATATATATAAAAATGTACACAAAATTCATTTTATATTACTAGTCTATGTATATAAATATATACAAATATAAGAATACATTAATTCTAACTTAGGGTATATGATTAGAATTTAAAAAAAATAAAATTAAAAAAATAGATTCAAATATAAATGAAGAGGTCAGAGTTACCTAGTTTATTTTGATGAGCATCTGCATCAGCATCAGCATTTTATTGTTGAAGCTCTTCTAATCCTGACACAGGGACTCCACTTTTGACTTTTTCTAAAATACGGTTGACGAACTCTGTCGTATGTCCAGCGATTTTTACTTCTAAAAAATAAAAATCATTTTAATCCACAGAAATATTTGTATTCATTCTCTTTGTTTCTTCTTTTTCGCACGATTGCTTCTTTTAGTCCAGGATCCCGGGCCCATTATTACAATTTATTACTATCAGCTCCGTGAGTAGCTTCATTTTTATGAGTCGCCCAACTTTTTCTCTTACAATCATTCTCGATTGTGGTAGCTAACAGAAATTTGTCTTATTACTAATTGTAGGACAAAAATATTACATAATAGGTTAGTGTGTTCTCTGTCCAAATGAAAAAATGTCCTGCAAGAAAACAGGATATGTATCCATGGGCGTCCGCAGGATTTTTTGCAGGGGGGGGGGGGCAAGTCACTTCCAGATAAGTTAAAAAAAACGTACTTTGATATTAATGATGTTATACATCTCTTAGTATTTAAAGCTTTCTCACCGCGGCAAGATTGATGGTATACTGAGAAAGGTTTTTTTGTATTTTTTTTTTGTTTTTATACTTTTTTTTTGTATCATTTTGATTTTCCAGGGGGGGGGGGCAAGTGCCTGGTTGCCCCCCCCCCCCCCTGCGGACGCCCATGTATGTATCACTAGTCCGACAAGAATTGTCATTTTCACTTTTATATTCGTAATATTGTATAACATCATAAAGTGTCATCCTTTTTGAAATTTATATAATTTTATTTTTTAATAAAATATGTACAGGGTGGCGCAGGGAAACGGGAAATTTCGAAATGACGTCATTTCTTCGAATAAATTCATAAAACTAGTAATTTATTAACCAAATTGCATGTATTCAGCATGCCATTTATGTATTTACAATCAAAATGTCCAAAAGTGTCTCTTTTTTAAAGATGACATCGGAAAGATGTGCTCCCATTCGGCGTTCACACTCTGTCTGTTATGAAAACTCTGGAATGCGCAGTGCAGCAAATCTTGGTAAATGGCAGTGATTTCGTTTTCAATGTTCTCCTTCAGTTCATGGATGTGAAACTCACAAGGAGTTTTCATAATAGGCTGTTAGAGTGTGAACTCTGAATGGGAACACATCTTTCCGATGTCATCTTTAAAAAGTAAAGAGACACTTTTGGACATTTTGATTGTAAATACATAAATGGCATGCTGAATACATGCACTTTCGTTAATAAATTACTAGTTTCATGAATTTATTCGTGGAAATGAGGTTATTCCCGTTTCCCTGCGCCACCCTGTATAATCAAAAAATTAATCTTCAACAGATTCATCTGCTAAATCTTTATCTTCGCTACTCACATCACTCATCTTCATCTCGTTCTAACATGAGAAAATTAAATAAATCTACATCACAAAAAATCAAAATGAATAATGCCATTTAGTAAGAAGAAAAATTTATATTATTTAAATTTATTTATTTAAAAAAATCAATTGGCCTACAAAGGTTTCGGTTCCAAAATTATTTCTCAAAAAGCAAATAAACAATGGTTTGCGCATGCGTACATGTTGGTAGGAGGGGACTCTGACAGGGGCGGATTAAAGGGAGGGGGGGACGGTGGGGGCGATCGGGCCCCCCGAGAAGAAATTCAAACAGTTATAAAAACTAGTAATCTAAAGAAATTATGATTTCCACTCTTTAATTTCAATTGAATTTGTTACCAATCAATTTAAATAAATAGGAAAGGGAGGGGTCTAAATGGCCATAGATGCCGATAAAGTCCTTAAATAAAAAAAAATTAAAAAACCCCCCCCCCCCCGACAAAATTGCATTAATCCGCCACTGCTCTTTGATCAAACGATACATTTTGTAGGACAAATATTTTTTTCAATAATGTTAATAATTTTCTTAAGATTTAATAAAAAAACCCAGAGTTAGTAATTAATTTTTGAAAATCGTCAAATTGACATATTTTATCCCTGCTACCAATCGAGAAGGCTTGTAAGTGAAAAAGTTGAGCGACTCATCAAAATGAAGCTACTCACGGAAAATTAGCTTAAATGGGCCCGGGATCCTGGACTATTTGTTTTTAAATCCTATTTGTTTTTAATTGAAATTTTCAATTAATTTATATTTTCTCTAATTGTTTTCATTTTTAAACAATTAAATTTTGAGGAAGGCCTTCGAATTCACGGGAAGGTGAAGAAAAAAAAAGACTTTTTTCTTCCCCTTCCAATTAAATTTTATTTGAATGGCCAAAAATGATGTTCAACCATTTTAATATTTTGTATAAGAATGCCTTCTTTAAGATTAATTCCCTATCACTGTTTATAACACACTAATTTTTTTGTCTCGACATATACATGTTTGGTCAGACACTCAAATGACAACTAAGTCCAGACATTTAGTCGCAGAGAGAAATATTTTCTTTTCAGACAAATTGTCTGAGCGTCTGATAGGGCATCAAAACCCACAAGAAGAATATTTATATGGCAACCACACAGAGACAGACCAATTTGCGAGATTCAGTTTTTTTGTACTCAGGGACCCTCAAAAACGTGAATTCCCAATACTTTATATATATATATATATATATATATGGGATTTATATTCGAAGGAGGTTTATAGCTGAATGTTGATATTTAAATTTGGTAGAAAAGCTAGTTTTTATTTCAATTTATTATCAAAACCCGAGCCGACGTTTCGATCACATATGGGACCATATTCAGGGCCAGGTTAATGTCTGAAAATATAATATAATCTCGCCAAGTTGTATTGGCATACACAATTAAAATGGCTCAACTATGTTAATGCCCAAAATTCTTATTTTTCTCATACAATGGGCAGAGAGTGAATTGTGAATGCCCAATATAAATAATTTGGCAAGGATATATATTTTCAGACATCAATCTTGTCCTGAAGATGGTCCCATATGTGACAGAAACTTCTATCAATAAAATTGTAAACTTATAGTCATCAGCCTAAAGATTTTAAATTTGATAAATATTTAAATTAAATTCTTTTTTATTTCAGCCTATTTTGAGCAGTAATCAACACATTAATAAATCTAATGATTACAAATACTTGGAACTTTGGTTGGGAACGGGACTGCTTACTTCTGGCAAAAAATGAAGAAATTCTTACACCAGCTTTCTATTTTCGAATTTTAGAAGATTTTATGGAAATATTCAATGAGGATTGGCCTGGTTTTGATTAAATTGAAATAAAAAAAAACTAGTTGCATTGCTCATCTTTTTCTCCCAAATTTAAATATATATATATATATATATATATATATTAAAGAGAAAGTAAAATTAAGTTAAAGTAATCCATTTATTATTCAAATCAAAAAATAATAATAAATAAACTCACTCGTAGCAGATTTGACAATTTTTTCAATTTGCTTTGTCATTTCTTCTTGACTCTCTGGCGCTTCCGTTTTATATTTCATAATAAGAAGTTGCTTCATTTGTGAGATTCCTTGATTTAATCGCTCTAAAAAGTTAAATAATTTATAATAAGTTAAATGAAATATTCAAAAGAATTAATTATAATATCATTAATATCCATACTGTGTTCGGTTTCCAAACCAGAGAGTTTCAACTTATTTGCCTCATGCTGGGCCTTTTTCTTTAATCGGCAAGCTCTATAAGAAAAGGAACATTATTTATTTAACTTAAAATATTCTACAACTACAATAGTGAACTCTTTATTGAATAGGAAACTTGAATTATAGTTATAGTTAATGTGAACTTATATTATTTAGAAGAGATTTTTTAAAAAAATTTACAATTTTATTTTTGGAAAGAGAAATTTGAAAATTTTCTAATGTTTAATTCAGTGAACTTCAAACAAAAAAAACACCAGGTAGAAAGAGAGAATCTGTTCTAATAAAAGTGTATTAATTACTTTTTTCTTTGAAATGGGAAAAAAGAAATAAATTTACCTTTATTTTAGAATTGAATAAAAGATTACAAGAAATAAATAAATGAAATGTACCTTGAAGCAAGTTTATTTTTTTCTTTTCTTGTTTTGGGCCTGGCATTAAAGGGTACCTCACTGACAGGAGCCATTTCATTAATGAGCCTGCTCAGTTTGTCCAATTCTCTTCCAATACTGGCTAATTTGCGAGGATTTGGTGTCAAGTCGTTGCCATCTCCTTTCCTTGCTTTTCCGCTATGTTTAATTCCTCTCACTGAACATGCTGGACTAAACACGGGATCAGTAATCTCATTCAGGACATGCGGATCTTCTTGTTTGGTTTTTAATACAAGTCTTTGACCTTTAGGCCCTTTCGCTTGGACATTATATTGCCAAAAATAACGTTCCTTTTTACTTGCCGATGCAGATTTTGGAATACTTAATGAGAATCCATCCGTGTCACTTATCATCGAACCTGAACAAAAAGATAAAAATATATAGACTATATATATTCATTTAGACAGGGATATAATAAAAGAAAAATTTTTTATAAACCTTCATCGTCAGATGAAAAATCTTCATAATGATCACTATCATCCTCCGAATCAAAGCCCTCATCGTGTGAGAAATCATGCGATTCAGGACTTAACACTCCCCCAGTTGATAAGGATGATGTTGAACCAGCTTCAGCCAAGGAGCCCGTTGAGAGCAGATGTTGTCGGGGTTCCCGCCTCTGCCAAATCTGGTCCAGGCCCAAATGGGTGGGAGCAGACGAGGAGAGCCTTGATATTGTCGGGGCGCCTCTTCCCTGTCGACTGATTGCTCCACTGGCAATGTCCAGTCCTGATCGGCCAGGCACTGATTGGCCCATTTTTGGTTTTTCTGATATTTTCTCTTTCCTCAAAAGAAGTTCATGTAATGTGCTATGCTTTTGTTGAAGTGGACTGACAGTTTGAGGGGGTGGCGTTGAGGAAGTGGCTGATTGTAAAAGTAAAGATGAATTGGAACTATGTCTGCTTGAAGTTGCTGTTTCCAATTTGGTATTACTCAATACATATTGATCCAAAGGGCTTGAAGGAGCATCTGACGTTATATTAAAACTATCTTTATAAAAGCTTAGTCCTACTGAGGGGAATGAGGCGGCTTGGAAGTTGTTATTTGGGCCAGAGTTTGTAATGTGGACGAGTGGAGGAACACTAAACGATTTGGATTGGGTGGAATCGGTACCAATATTTATATAATAACTACTCTCTTCGGGTAATAATAAATCATCAAAATTAAGATCTTCAAGGAAATTTTCGTCGTTGGCATTTAATTCTGCAAGCGTTGGGCCCTGAATTAAATCTGCTTTATCTACTTGGAAAATATCATCATCGTCCATTTTAAATGTTTCACTTTTGACTTCAGGATCTCGAACACACCACATAGAATTGGCATTTAGCGCTTGATAGAGGCCAGGACTTTGAATAGTTGAGCCTGAGCCTGTGTCATGGGACGTCGAAGGAGAGGAATCATCAACGAATTCAAATCCATAATCTCTCAAATTAGAGAGATCCATCATCTTTCTTGTCGGGATGGGCATACTAGCTGTAATTCCATTTGAATCGAGCGTCAGCGGCTCCTGCTTTACTGTGTAGCCCCCGTCTATAAAAAAATCTCCGGTAAATAGGGGATCTGCCATTTTTTAATTTGACAAGCGGAATCGCAATCCTTGTTAGAAAATAATAATTAGCGACGGTTTATTTTCCTGAAAAATAAATAAAAATAATCAATTTAAATAACAAATAGGGCAAATGAAATTTTTATTTAGAAAATAAACGAACGAGCGATTCCTTCGAGCTGTCCTTGGATTTCCTCATAACCTTGGACAACTAAAGCAAAGCACCAAAGCAGCATGCTTAACCTCTCACGAGGATATTATTCTCAAAACAAAAATAGATTGACGTTCTTTTTCTAAGAGAAAATATTTTTAATATTGAAAATTAAAATTAAATGTCCGAATGTCAAGAATAAGGAAACGATATAAGGAAGAGAAATGATTGCACAATAGTTAAATGTAAACATCCATTATTCATGGGAAATGCCTTTTTAAACGAGCATATTTTTAATTTTTTCTTGTGATTATTTAATTAATTAATAAAAATTTTAGATCAAAATTATAGAGTGATTGTCAAAGTTGAAAGGCTTACCAAAAATAAATAAATAAATATGATGGAGGCTTTCCCGCGCTCTTCACCTCAACACAAACATGACTTTCAAAAGTTTTATCATTGAATCATTCTGAAAATGCTTGCTGACAGTTGACGTCCCATATGGAAAACAAAAGCTAAGAAAACACTCCAAGATTATAACAAGATGTTCAAATGAAATGTTATTGATTAAAAGGGAATGCAATTTGCCACAAGACACAAGAATCACTTTTCTTAGTATAGAGAATAATAAAAGCTGAAAGGTCACATGAGCACGATCAATCAACTAAGCATCTCGGCCAATGGGCTCACTTGTTTTTCCCAAATGACCAATCAGAGAGTTTGTTTTGATCATTCCGTTCCACCTCTTCTTTCTATAGGAAGTCACTCAGTCAGGAAAAAATCACAACAAAAACAGCCACGAGTACATCAAGCGACGCTACCTACATTAAATGTCAACAGTTGACAACAAACAACTTACAATCGAATTGAATCTATTCATCTAATTCAATTGTTAAATAGGATGAGTCGTAATTTTTTTTCACCACTTGTTTATTCGCCATTATATAAAGCATTTATTGACGTCAGCGGGGCGTGACGTCACTTTGTTTTGGTGTCGCATGGCCTGAGGGCCCCCCCTCCGAGAGTCACGTGACTTAGAGGCGCCCCAAGGGGGGGAAACTTGAATTCCTTCTTCTTCAGTACATTCACCATAAACATCTAATAATCAAATTGTCAACCTGTTTATTTATTCATCTTACTCTCTAACGCGTAGTTTTTTTTTTATTTCTTCCTTATAATTTTTTTCTCCTACTATAATAATAAAATATTTGTGAATGAATCATACATAGTAGGAGGTGGGGATTGCGAAATTGCCCCGAGGCTTATTTTAAAAAGTCGATATTTTTCCTACTCTTTAACATGTAAATAGTGATTGTATTAAAAAAAAATCAATTTTTTTAAAATAAATTAATTTGCTTATTTTAATTTCATCAGTGGTGAATGCATTTTAGCACAATATATTCTAACTCCATACAAGCAAAGAGATACTCGTAAACCCGCCTGAAACTCGGATAGGTGACTCCCCGAAGAATAACAGCAGAAAAAAACAAATATCCAAAAACAAGGACGACACAAGAGATAAGATAAGATAAGTGTATTTCCAAAATGAAACCAAACAAATATAGGCGATTCTATAATTCTTTTTTTATTTGCAAAATTGTGAGGCCCTTCACTTTGATTTGATACATAAGCAGGGCCGGTTCTATGATTTTGGCGCCCCGATGCAGAACAGTTGACGCCTTACAACCAGGGGTGTATATAGAAATTTTTTCGGGGGGGGGGGGGGGCCTGAATTCAAAATTTTTTTTTAGAGACACGAAATTTTTGCCGCCCTTCAAAAATTTTTTCTTTCTCGGAACATAAGTATTCCGCCCCGCGGAAAAGAGACATAAGTCGCGCAACATGATTGGCGTGGACGTGTCGCGAGACACCACGCTGTTATTTCTTATTATTTGAAACTTATTTGACTAGGCCGACTCACACTGAGGCATCACATTCCTAGTTGGCGGTTTTCGATATGAATGCACTATGTTAGGCAGATTTTACAATTCATTGGCAAAATACAAAAATAATCCTTTTGACTCATAGCAGACACCTGCTCATACTCTATCTCCAGATGCGAGCTTCTGGATTCATCAAAAATATTATTTTTCTTGCAAGGAGTAGTAGTTGACTGTATAAAATTAATAATGAGATTAAGGCAGCCAAAGTAATAATAAAGAAATTTTTTTTCTTTATTGAACACGACGTTACCAAGAATCGGCCGAAACGTCGACATTGTTGTTCAATGAAGCAAAAAAAATCATTTCTTTATATTTTGCCTTTCTATTTTGTCATCGAATTGTAAAATCTGTCTGACAGGTATGACTGGCACTTTAATCCGTTTAATCCGATAACAATACTAAGAAGATACCTCGATTCTTACAATCCCTTCCTTGGCGAGCTCAAAGCGAAAGGAAAACAAAAATCGAAATGAAAGTAACGGAGTTGATTGCTGGAGGCTTTATGGCGTGGCCTATTTTATTTATACATATTTAATGCTAATAAATTATTTTACGACCACAAGAACCAAATCCGATGGTTGATAACGAAGTTGTTGCTTCTGTCTTGTCTCGTTTGCCATTGCCCAGAGGGGTATCTATTTTTGCCAAAGAATTTATTCAAGTTATTCAGGGCTTCGAAAAATTTATTCTCGGTTTGAAAATTAATATATTCAAGTTCTATTACTAATATAAAAAATTAGCGAGTCAACTACTCAAGCAAGAACAGGAGAGAGGAAGAGGCGAAGCCTTAGTTGTTAGTGATTATTGAGAGGAATACAGAAAGATCATTTATAAATATAAAAGTTTATTTAAAATGTAAATCTTTTATAAAGAAATATATATATTTTTATTTGATTGATTAAAATATTTTTTTTTTATTTATATATTATCACAAAATATTCATTATTTGATATATCACGAAAAGGATTTTAAAAAATGTGATTCTGGCATTATTTGCAAATAGATTAGTTGAGAAAAAAAATTGTAAAATATTTATATATATATATACATATATATATAAAAAAAATAAATATAAATTAATTCTAAGATCACAAAAAATTGTTTTTAAAGATCTTTTGTTTTAGAAAAAAAAATGGAAATGAACGAAATCGAGATAGGAAAAAAATGAGAGATTTCTTAATTTAGTGAGGTAGAAAACTTAGAAAGAAATTTTTAAATTTAGTTTTTTTTTTCTATTTTATATTAAAAAAAAGATCTTAAATCTATTTACAGTTTAAGAGAGAAAAATTCCGAATTTTTAATAAAAAAATATCATTTTAAAGAATCACCTTAAAAAATGAATCATTCAAGCTGTATAAAATTAAAACGGTTTTTGTATCGCCTCGAGCTCTTAGGATGTCATCACTAACGTTAGTAAGATACTTCTTATGGCGAGGATGTCTAAAAACAAGCAAACAAAACAAATTAATTGCGAAATTTGCAAATTTCTCTTGATAAAAACCCTTACAATTACCTTTCAATACAGGTTTGAAGAGATCGATCAAAATTTGAAGTTTCAAATTCCAAATAGGCGGCCAGTGTCCGAATCACTGCTGCTTCTACGCTCAAAACCAGCACAACGACGGGGGTTCGCCCGTTTAAGCGCTGAACGACGCTATTTACCTGCGACAAAATCTAAAACCACAATTCAATTCAATTAAATTCACACGATAAAAAAGAAGCTCAGAATTTCATATTGTATGAAAGAAAGAGATTACCTGGCTCTCTAAACGTCTTCGATTAGAGGCAAGCTTGTCTTCATTTAGAAATATTACTGCAATTACTGGACTAGAAGGTTCGACACGAACAGGGGGAGGAACATTAGAGCTTTGCTCAGAGCCTTCTGAATTTCCTATCTTAAGAGCACGTTGCAGGTTATCCACTGCTTCATTTATAGGAACACGTCTTTCCTGGAATCTACAGACATATTCGTTATTTTGAAACTCCACAAAGAGTAAAAGTACAAGTACAAACCTATCTCTTTCCCAAGTTCGTATTCTGACATTTCCAGGCTCGTTGTCTTTAAATACAAGAATATGAGAAATTTGCTTTTCCATACATTCATTATCAATTTCTTCAAGTGCCTAAAAAAAAAAAAAGGAAAAAATTGAAAATTTTTTTTAAGAGAAATTAATGCAATTTTAGAATTTTTTTTTTTTACCAAAGACAAAAAAAATTTTCTTAAACAATTACTTGAATATATTTTTTACAGTGCAAGGAGAAGAAAGCAATGGGGGAAATAATGATCTAAATTAAAACTATACAATGTTTTATTATATTTTAAAAGAAAAATCACAATAACGATATCTAGTGGCGGGCGCTTAACAGCCTTGAGGCCTTGAGGCCACCTATTCAGCCTCAAACATGATATATATATATATATATATATATTATTTCTTTATATATATAATTTCTTATTTATTTTATTATTTTCTACTTAGAAACTTTCTAAGTTTAGAGTTTCAAACAAAAGGTAAAGGGTTCGCCGACTCTAAAAGATTGAAAATCATCACCTTTTTCAAAACAAACTCATTGGAGAAGCTAGGAAATTTGCCTTTTTGCTCCGAAGGTTATCAAATCGCCTGCACTTTATCAAAATTTCATCACCGTGTTGATTAATCGAATTTTGGAGTTTAGGCTTTCACAGTTGTTATCATTAGTAAAATAATTAGATTTTCGGTTTAACTGTGGTTTATTTGTAAAAATTACAACATTTCGGCCACTCATTCTGTGGTCGAAACGTTGTGATTTTTACAAATAAACCACAGTTAAACCGAAAATCTATTTTACCAAACTCATTGGAGTTTAAAAGTTAGTTGTAGTTAAAAATAATTGTAGCGAGATGCGGGGTCATGGAAACAAAGACTGCAAATTCTACCAAAAAGAAGCAGGAAGAAGGGACTTACTTGAATATGCTCTATAAGATACGTTTTAAAATTGGCAGCCCAAAGATCTTTAATTAATTTCATTTTTATTTCTTTATAGGTATAAGATCTGCCGATGAAAGTAACGGCCACGTCATGTGCCCCTGGCGAAATCGAGAGAAGTCCTGCCGTCGCTAGTTGATCGAGAGAAATGCTAATGCCGGCAGCTGATTGGTTTTGCTCGCCACGGACTCCGGTAACTTCAAGAGTTTTCCTAAACATGGCAAGCATATTGTCATAACGACCGCCGGCTGCGAGAACGTTGAGGCCGCCTCGTCGACGTTTCTTCTTTAAATCACATCCAAGTTGACACATCATACCAGAATATTGATGCACATTATAAACCAATCCAGGTGCAATAACTATGGGGCACTAAAATAAAATTTTCTTTTTTTACTTTGTCAAGAAAATAAATAGATTTAGCTCAGCTATAAAAATAAATAAGAGAAATGATTCTGTTTGCGTACCGTAACACCAAGCATTTCAGCAAATGTGATAATATTTTTGAGATCTTCAATCGCTTGCTTAGCTAGAGAGGCAACTTCGTCTTTTCGTTTTATAATACGTGAAAATGCACTTTGCAATTTCGAAATTTGACAATCTTGATCAATTAAATTGAATAAGCATTGCATTGCATTATCTGTCAAACATAAACTAATTAAATGAGTTTGAACTTGAAAACGTGTAAGTCGCTCATCCTAAAAACATACAACCAAACATTAAAAAAAATAGATATTGAGATAAAAATAATAAAAATTAAACTTATTATATTATATAATAGATGAAGTGGCTGTAGCTCTGATAAAGAAGGAAGAAAAGCAGGAAAGGCAAAATTAAAGCCACAGGAAGCTTCGGGTCAACTTTATTGCCCCATTTTACATATAGACCCCTTATGGCGATGATTTCTCATCGACCTATTTTGGGAGCGAGGCTTTATTTTTAGCTGTTCCTTCTTTATTAAGCTCATTTATTATTCAAAGCATGATTTTTAATAATTATTACGGGATTAAAGCTTGTTTAATTTTATTAATAAATATTACATGATAACCAGACAACTAGCGGTTCCAGAAGACTCCCCCTCCCCTCCCCTTTTTTGGGCATCATCAGTGTAATCTTACTAATTATTAAAGCTAATTATGAATCCCGAACTTTTATAGCTGATTGTATTGATGTAGTAGAATGAGAAGAAAAAAGAGAGATCAGCTAATTGGAATTTCATTCATTTCGCCTTACTGCTGACGTTTCAGCCCTGTTTAGGACCTTCTTCAGAGCATTAGGGATGTTTACATCAATATCGTTGATTACTTTTTATACATCTAATACCTGTATATTTTTTTTATATAGTGGTAGTGGCAGGTGAGATGTATTTTCAATGGCAAATTCTTCAAATGATATATTCTGACTGTTTTCACGGAGAAAAGACTATCTTTGGAAATACATCTCACCTACCACTATATAAAAAATATATATTTATAAACAGTTTTATTAAAGGATATAACATGAAGTCAACGGCTACGCGAAGAATTATTCTAGTCACTTTTTGGCCAACCATTACATTATTGGTTTCAATCCATCAATTGGATCATCTTCAAGGCCTACAAACAAAAATACAATAAGGAATCATTTATTATTTTCTTCAAACAAACATTTGTTAGATTGTTTAAAATTATATATATATGAAGAAATTTTATAATTTTAAAAAATCTAACAAATGTTTGACGAAAATAATAAAGGTTTCCTTATTATATTTTTGTTTGTAGGCTCTGAAGATGATCCAATTGATGGATTGAAACCAATAATGAACACTGGTTGACCAAAAAGTGACTAGAAATAATAAAAATATTTTTTGGAATTTTTTTATTTAATTAATACCCTCACTACTCGTCTTCGAGTAGCCGTTGACATCCTGATATATCCTTTAATAAAACTGTTTATAAATGGGTTTTCGCGGCATGAATCCTCAGGTAAAAAAAAATATACATGTATTAGGTGTATAAAAAGTAAGCAACGATTTTGATGTAAAGAAAGGTGAAATGTTAAATTTCATTTTAATGATGAGAGCCATAATGCCGTTAAGATGGTCTTAAACAAGACCGAAACGTCAGCAGCGGGAGGAAATAAATGAAATTACAATTAGCTGTTCTCTCTTTTTTTTATCATTCCACTTCATGAATCCGGAAGTGAATCATGATTACCTTCCTTGAATGTGCCGCTCCCCTAAACAAGAAATCGCCCCCCCCCCCCCCTGGGAACACCAATGAAGCAGACTAACAATGCAAATTCACCAATTAATGAACCAAACATTTGACAAATCGATTAATTTGTGAAAGAACAAAATGAAATGAAAATGGCCTGTAATATTTGATAATAAAATAAAACCTTAAATAAAAAATCATTTACTTCTTAAAAATTCCAACTGTTAAAGTCTCAAATCCAAATTAATATTGATCTTGAAGCAAATAAAAACAAAAAAATATAGAAAAAAAAAAGATGAAGCCGTTTTGAATTTTACCAATTAAAAAAAAGCATCTCATTCTCTGAAAATAAAAACCTACTCTGGCTTCGGAGAGAATAGTATAAATGTCATTATGTTTTTCAGTTTCAATGCCACAATGCAAAAGCATCGCTTTCAGGAGAGCTGTGTGATTCAGTCGAATGATACAATTTTTTTCACGAAGAGCTGGAAATTCGCAAACAGCTTCCCAAATAACAGCTAGCAATTCAGCCTCAATCATCACATTGCCTGAAATTAATTAAATTAATTAAAAGATGTGAATTGATATGTATTTATTTGTAATGATATTACCTGACGTTGGAGAAACAATATCGAAAGCTCCTTCTACAAGTTCTCTTGGATGGAATCCAAAGGCTTTTTTCTCTCTATATACACGATCAATTGTGTATCGTCTCATTTTGTTAATTTTATTTAATGCAATGTATCGAGCAAATGGAACTCTAAAAAATAATTTGAATATAAGTAACTAAGTTTAAATTGCTTACGAATTAAGTGATTTGGAGAAAGTGGAGTTCAGGAGGTTCAAATAAGACTCCCAGAATAAGAAGTTTCGGTCTAAATTTATTGGGCCATCCTCAGTTAATGGACGCATGTGTTGCGGAAATTCCACAAATTGAGTTATTAATATTTTATTGTAGAGGATAATTTCCTGAAAATTAAGACCCAAACCAAAACCACTATGATATCTCAAAAACTAAAAGAGCTACAGCCTTTCAAAGTTATAGATATAAAAAATGGGATTTTGAGAAAACCGCATTTAAACACAATGAAAAACTATTTACGGGTACAAAATCGATTATTTTGTAATATTTATCCGATTCTCATCGCTAAAATTACCGAATAAACCTGTATTGGAAATATTGAAGAATCGTATTCAATCGAAACCCAAAAATCGCTATTTTTGACCTAAATCGAATAAAATGCCCCCCCCCCCCCCTCTTCATTTTCCGCATCACATATTGTAAAATACACATGTGATCGAACAATAAAATTTACAAACTACAGAATATTTATACTTAACATGTTTTTCAAATTTTTATTTCAGCAAATGGGCACTATTATTCGACCCACTTTGATCATTATTTTAATTAATAACTTGTTGGAAAGACCGTGACTCGTGGCTCAGTTAGAAGACATTAGTCCAGGGTTCGCTTCCAGTCTCAAGCGAGAAAAATTTATTTTATTTGACTACCAATCATTTGAAATAAATCGGAATGGGGTCTAAAGGCTTTTGATGCCAAAAAAGTCCTTAAACAAATTAAAAAAAAACTTGTTGGACTGCTAAAAGAGATTTCCTTCAAACAAAGAGGTGGATTGTGGAAACAAAGCCTATTTTGATGAGTTGGACAAATCATTCGGAAGGAATAAACAAACTGGAACAGCATTAGATGAAGTGTTTAAACGTAAGAGGAGACTAGTTTGGAAAAAAAATGTTTAAAGGAAGAATAAATAAAATACGAAAAATAACGATAAATAAAAATAAATAAATACAAATAATGAAAAAAAGAACTTCATCAAGAATAAAAGCTCGATAAATTAACAAGTCTCTGAAAAAGCATTGTTTTTTGATTAAACAATTCTCCTCTCTATCGCTCCAAAATGTTTTAAACACCAGAAAGAAACTACAAGTAAACATTGAACAGTAAATTACATACAGGTGTCACATCATAAGAAAAATAAATACTTTTTGCGCCTCCCCTCGAATATTTATTTTGTATGCCATGGATGTTTGATCGATGAATATTAAATAATTATTGAAAAACTTATTCTGTTCTGAAATATGTTAATAAACTACATATTCAGTTACCTGAGATCATAAGGAAGCGAAACAAGAGAGCCCGTGTGTGTCATTAGCCTGACACAAGTGTCGGTGGCGTCGTATAAAGGCGTGCGAGGCGTCAGAAGTGGAGTGGCCAACGAGACAGCTCCATGCCTTTCAAACACTTTTCTTACTTTATCACGTGCGTATTCCAGAGCTCTTGAAAGCCCAACTCCTCGACTTCCTCCCAGGGCCATATCGAATGTCACATCAGCGGCTGCTGTCACCTCCTTGAGAAGGGAAAGTCATTATTTTTAAAATTGTGATTCTTTTTTTAAATAAAAATTAATTATTAATTACTTGATCGAAACAGGAGGCCATAAGAAGTTTATAAGTTTTGGTTTGAGGTTTAGCTAAAGTATGGCGCACACATTCTTGAAAATCATTTTCTTCCAAATGCGCTGCAGGTAATAATTCGCTATCTAACACTTCCTGAAAGAAATCGGTAAAATATATATATATTAATTTTATTCCAATTTTGCTTAGTTTAATGTAAATATTTATATTTCATTAAAAAGTTCTTATCTATTAAATAATTAAATGAACGGAAATCATTTTTTATAGAATTAAAAAAAAATTAGACTAAAATTAAAAGAATACTATACATGAGCCATTGGTCGTTGACTTGGGTCATGATTTAAAAGCCACCGAATTAAAGATGCATTCTGTGAATATGTCTTTTCGTCAAAGTCCTCTGGAAATCGGATTTCTTTACTTCGAATCCCAGCTAAAACTTTAACCCGTTCCATTCCAGTAGACAAAGGATGATAGCTCATTTCGAAGAGAATAATTCCCAACGAATAAATGTCGACTTTCTATTCCAATAAAAAAAAACAACATATTTTAATATTAAGTACGTATAAGAAAGGAGAAAGAAATGAGTTTCTTTAATGAAGGCTTTGTACCTGATTATAATTTGCTTTAGCTGCAGATGTTGTAAGTTCAGGGGCAACATATAACGCTGTCCCCACCTGTCCAGTTAGAGCCCCATCTCCATGGCTTGACATAAAACTTGAGAGATCGGCATTATTTATTTCACTTGCTTCTAATCGAATCCCATTGGCAGTATGAGGTCTGCAACGAGAGACAATCTATTCAATCTTAAAATATATTCTCAATCAAGTCAGTGGAGAGCAGGTGCAGTCAAAAATAATAAAAAGCCTCTGATTTTCACAATCCAATGAGACGTTTCGGATTAATTTTATTGACCCATCTTCAGTCTTTAAAAATTGTTAATGTCCCGGAGTTGGTCTTATGGGTAATACATGCAAATTTATGCATCATCTGTGCTGGCGAGTTGGCCCATCATACTTACAGAGGTGTGAAAATTATTGGACTCAAAGCAAAAATTCTGCAAATTTCAATTTCTACACAATATTGTGGTCTCTAGTGGTAAGAGAAAGCAGGGCCGGATCTAGGGGGCAGTGGGTCGTTCCCGCGGCAGATATCAGAGGCAGCAATTAAAGAAAGATTTACTAAAAAAAGATATAATGATATGAATTTTGTATAGAAGATTTTAAGGAGGGGGCGGCAAATTAAATTTTGCCCGTGTATATCCATCAAAATCTCGACATAGAATTTTTGACATGAATTCGAATACTTTGAAAAAATATATAAATTTTCGAGCCGGCGTGATGGTGTTAATGAATAGAGACTTCCTTCCTGGCTGTTTTCCTCCACATGACACTCGTCAATTCTTCATCAAGTGAAAATAAATACTCGAATTTGATTCAGTCAGTTATTATAAAAAAAAATTGACTATATTTAATTGTAGGATATAAAATAATATAATTTGTTTAAACTTCTGGATAGGAAGGAAGATAGGACTCGGTTTGCTCATACTTGCATTTAGATGATTAATAAAAATACCTTGTGAGAATATTCGTTGTGGCAAGTCCAAAATCTCCAATTTTAACATGATCGTTGCTGTCCAAGAAAATATTTACTGGTTTGAGATCCCTATGAATCATACCCTGATGGTGAATATGCACTAAACCTTCAACGACTTCTCTGAAAAGCCTCCATAATCTATCTTGTTCTTCACAAAGATTTGAATCAATTGCAGTTCTTAAAGTTGATTTCTCACAAAATTCCATTTGTATATACATAAATTGTATTTCCTTTATTATTTGACTGTCGTTTCGCTCTTCAAAATTAGATCCTGTTTGAGATTCTTCTTTATATGAAGCAGAATCCACTTCACAACCACCATCTGAACCTTCCCTTTCAAAAACAATTCCGTCGGAGGAATCAGATCTGGTCCTATAAACAATTTTAATATAAGAAATTTTATTTAAATATAATTATATACGTAAATTTATACATACAAAAATGGAATCCAATCTTCTTCATCGTCTGTACTTTCTTCAGAGGATGCAATTTCTTTAGCGGCGAAGGCATTCCATTCAACATGACTGCTCGTTTGCTCATTCACAATTCCTATAGAAATTGAGATAGGAAGAACACGATCATCTTCGGAAGGATGGTCAACCTAGAGAATTAAAAAGTTTAATAAGTAAAAGAATATAAATTAAAAATCAATTAACATGTATATTTTTAATGCTACTTGGGTGAATTCAAAAGACATGTAGAATTTGATGAGGATTGAAGTAGGAGCCTCTGTGTAATTAAAAAAAAATCAAACCATGAATACTTGAGAGTTTTATTATACAGAGGCTCCTACTTTGGCTGACTCCTTTTTCATTCATAAATAAATAAATAAATTCAATACCACATCATGTTTATTTTCAGGTGAAGTAGCGCCACTTGTGGCTTCCAGCTCTGTACTATCCCCTTCCATAGAACAGGTGCTTTCCGAAGGATCGATTGTCGCAGATTCAATCCATGAATTATAATAACGAACAACATTTTCATGATATAAACGAGATAATAATTTAACTTCTCGAGTAATTTTCTTATTTAATTGTTTATTTTTAGGATTTAAGGCTATTCGTTTGATGGCATAAACGCCACCGTCGAGTTTATTTCGAACCTAAAAAATAATACAAGTATAAAATCAATAAATGAATTGAATTATTAAAAAATTATTAAGTGTATAAATACTTTTAAAACATCTCCAAAAGCTCCTTTCCCCAGCCATTTAAGAACTTCAAATTCATTGAGTATTCTTGATTGGCCTTTGGAATTTGCCGGCATAAAGGGAATGTCCATATCTGGAGTTTCATCTCCGTTATCAGATTTATCCTAAAATAATCTTTTCTTATATATATGTGAGGAGGTATATGGAAAAGAAAATAAAATCATTTTAGCATTGAGAAAAGTGAAGGAGAAATAAAGATTTTCTTCTTCATATGTCACGAATAGAGCCCGATGTTGATGCAAGAAGCTGAATACGTTCCTGCAACCTTGCAGTTATCCATTTCAGTATTCGATTCGAAATAACCCTAACCCTTGATCCGAGCATATGTGCATATTTTGGCTTTTTTGAACAAATGCATGTTTTGCCAATTTTTAACCAAAACACGCTTAATTTTTCATGAATATTTTAACATTTTTTTGTTTTGAATATTTTTGTGCAGTTGCTTTTAAAGTCTAATTTAATTTATGTGACAAAAATTAAAAATTATTTTTAATATTTTCAAACTTTCGCTTTTTGTGGAAATATAAAGATCAACATTTTATCTCAGATTTCTTCTTTCAAGTCTGCGCCTGTCACTTCAAAGATCATTTTCTGCGTTCAAGAACGTGTTCTCAGATAAACGCATCTCCTTAAAAGAAGAAAATTTAGAGAAATCGATTCTACAAAAAATAAATAAGACTCATTTGTGATAGAGCATAATTTTACTCTTTTTTTCCCTCTATTGTGCATATTTGGTCATTTTATAGTGCACTAATGCATGCATATTTTAAGGTTTGATTGTGCATGAACATCCGGGCTCTTATCATGAAATTATACTTAACGTAATAAACAATTTAAAAGAATCTTATTATATGAGTATAAATCACCTCAGGGTCCTCAAGTGTTTGTTGAGGGCTTAAGCCTCTATCTATAGGCTCTTTAACAAAAGGATGATTCAAAAGTTGCTCTGCACTCCAGCGCTGACGTTCATCTTTTTGAAGACATCTGAAATTAAATTTGGTTGAGAGAATTTTCATATTAAATATTTGAAAAATGAATATTTACTTGGAAAGAAAATCTCGAAGATCAGAAGACAAATTGCCAGGGATTTTTGGAATTGTTTCTGTAACTAGTGAGCCTGTAGCTAGAGAAAGCACGAGCACGCCAAATCTATATACATCGCCTTTTTTACCCCCTCTACCAAGAGAGGGTGGGAAAGATAGAGCTGAGGATCCTTCAACGTGATCATGGGCACAAGCTTGGTATAAATCAGCCAGCCGTTTATCAATACTATAATCTGATAGCTTTACACTTCCTGTAGGAAAATGAATAATAATTAATTTTTTAAATTTGAATAATTAAAAAAATTTCATTAAACAAATAAAAATTATGGATAAGTAGAGTTGTACAAATAATTGAATTTAATAAATTATGTGAAAGTGTAATTTGTTTTGGTTCTGGTGGAGATGAATGAGAAAAAAACAATTTTTTTTTTTTTTGTGTAGGGTTTATTGCTGGCGACTGCATCTACACTTTCGAGGTGTTTCTCCTCATCTTCAGGCCAAGTGTAGCTGCAGTGGCCAGCAATAAATCTTACCAAAAATAAATTGTTTTTTTTTTCTCATTCATCTCCACCAGGACCAAAAGACAATAAATTTTCACATAATTTATTAAATAAAAATTTGTAATAAAAATAGGAGTAAGGGCTGCGGGACGAACGACTCAACGACTCTCGACATGGGTAAAAGAATTTGATTATTGGATCGGTTTTACTGTGCTTACTTTATTTGAACAACGTTTCGGCCACTCATTCTGAATTGAATCCATTCAAGTGAGATTGTCACAAATGTAACAACCTTTATAATCTTCCCTGAATTGTACCTGAAGAAGGCCACAGAATGAGTGGCCGAAACGTTGCAATTTTTACAAATAAACAACAGTTAAACGGAAAATCAAATTCTTTTATTAATGATAACAACTGTGAAAGCCTAAACTCCAAACAAACAAAAAAAAAAGACAGGCATAAACTAGGATGTTGAAATGGCATAAGACAGAGTGTATGTAGAATTTGCGAAAAGACTTTACAACAAGTTTATGAGCAAAACTGAATTGATATTATGATAAGAGATGAAATATAAATTAATCAAGAAAATTCCTTATTTTCAACTAAATGAAAAAATTAAGTGTTTTTTGAAATAACAAATTATTCATCTAATGGAATACGATTTCAATTTTATTGTTCTTTACTATCGTAATTTGAAAGTTATCACGGCATAAAAAAACCGAGACTAACGACCGAAGTGAAATCATCTATGTACTGGTACACTCTCAAAATCTCATTCATTCACTCTGCAGTAAAAATTTAGTTTCCGGGGCGTTCAATTCAAAAAACTATTGTCAGTAATATCGCTGCTCTGGAGACATACCTTGTCTATCAATAAAAACGCTGGTATCTCGAAGGTCTTTGTGAACAACATTGTTATGATGAAGAAATGCAAGAGCCTCTAGAATTCCTGAAGATAAATGTCTTAAAAGTCCACCGTCAGGAGAAATGCCTTCATTTAAATACAATGAAACGGTGGTTCCAATCACAAATTCCTTAAAATAGAGATAAATTAATCATTAATATTGTCAATATTAACATATTTTTTAAATAAAAGAAAAATAAATTACTTGAAGGATATATATTTGTACAAAACTTTCTTTTTCCTGTTGAAATTTCATATGTATTAAATGAACAAGATTTGGGTGATGGAGTTTGTGCAAATAATTTAATTCTTGTTCAATACTTGAAACCTAAAAAAGAAAAAAAAATTAATAATTTAAGTTATACTAAAAAAAAAAAAATAAATCTATTTTTACCTGTTTCATAATATTAGCAAGTTCGCTAGGTTCCCCTTGGGGGTCATTTCGAGAGATACAAGCGTGCAATTTAAGAGTCCATTCACAAATTGCCATTAATTCGCCAGTAATCGTATCTACGCCCGAATACACTACACTTCCTCGGGTACTATGGCCTAAGAAAATGGAGAAATCACAAAAAATAATAAATATAGCTGGCTAATGAACAAATACGGATAGAGCAAAAAATGTACCCCAGATAGCACAGTACGTCTTATGTGCGTACATAAGACGCACAATTCGTATTATGTACGTACATAAGACGTACTGCCGGATATCTGATCTAATTTTATTATAACGAGGAGCTGCTGAAAAGTAATACACACTACAGAGAGTAACAAAATCTTAAAGGCAGTCACAGTAGAATTCTGGAATCAATACATGAATTTGGTAGAAATTTTTGTGATAAGTGTCTTATACTAAGAGACAATTCTCCATAAAATTTTATCCCAATACATTTACATTAAACAAAATACTAAAGAAAAAAAATAAAAACTGAACCGTAACAAAAATATAAAGGAACATCAAAAAAGAAGGTTTATTAAATTCGCTGGTTTTCTGTTACGCTGTTTGAATGGCTTTCAAGTTCCTAAACGGTGTTAAGCAATTTTCGAATCAATATGCCCCATAAGTTTTCGATATGGTTTATGTAGACAGGACACGATTTTCCTTTCCGCAAACCATCTTTTTGTAATTGCGGAAGCATTGTCTTGTATGTACGACAAGTTCGCAGCGCGGAAACGGTCCAGATATGTTTGGCGACTCTTTTAAAGCCCTCCACACGGGCATATGAGAATTGTTTGGCCCAAACTCCTTCTGGATCGAACGCCTTCGTTTCCCTTAATTCGCCACCATCACTCGGATTCCGAGTTTTTGGCGCTCAGAGATAACTTGAGCTCTTTCAGGAGACTTTTTCGTGTTGTAAATAACACAAAGACGAATAAAGTTATCAAATACCAAATACCGAGGCGAACCGTCCCACGACCCACCCCCCCACACACGTTTGCTTTTTTTTGTCCCATTTCGATTATATCTTTTGGTTCCCATGCTCCTCTTCACTTTTTTTTTATTATTTGAAATCCCGGAATCTCAGTGTTTTACCCGAGGTGCCTCCGGGCAAACGTGTGGGGTCGTGGAACCCCCGCCAGGAAAGAAGTTCCTCAGGGTTTTTCTTCAACTCCGAAAATAATTTAACATGAATATTATTTAAAAAAGAAAAGAATTATTTATTTTTAAAACAAGCTGTTTACCAGCTACATATTTATTGTATTCTTTTACACGATATCGAAGAACTGTCTGACGAAGCAAAGCGCCTACAAAGAGCTGGGTCATTTAAATGGGCAAATCGCGCAAAGGATCGAGCTAATCGTTATTTCTCTTCACTTTTATATTAATGTTTAATTATTAAAAGAAGCTCAAGCGTAGTGACGGCGCCAGCTTATTCTCAACGAGGGGCCAAACTTACCAATCTAATCAACAGAGAAACCCCCCCCCCCTTAGTGCCGTCACCTCTCAAGCGGCTAAATTGTCTGGTTATTTTTTGGTGATTTTATCCGAACGGTTCATCATTTATCAAATTCCTTTAATTCAACTTTCACCTTTTCTATTATTCAATTAAAATATAATAATTATTACTTACCTAAACATTTTCCTCGATACAATTGACGATCAACTTTATTGTTAAAATGTATTAGTAAAGTTTTACGATGATCAGGATCACATAGAGAGCCGTCACTCGATTCCGATGTACTTTGGCATCTGTTAAATTAAATAAAGTAAAAAATAAATTACAAAAACAAAACAAAAAAGTAAAACCAAAGTCAAATAGAACACTACCTTCGCCTTCTTTGTAAGGAATGTCGAATATAACTTGAACTTCTGCTTCTTACAGTTGCTTCCGTTTGATCATTCATTTGTGGATGTTCTAGAATATCGGATTGAGAAATTTTTTGACCTCTTCTCTGTCGTTGTTCTTCAACCAAAGCAGCGCGACGGCTTTCAAATTCTTCTTTTAATAACATTCGCTTTAAAATTTAAAGATTGTCCATTAATAGCAATATAAATTAATATAGACGTGCAAGTTGTAGCTGTAGACAATTGATAAAGTATGTATGGAGGGAGAGACTGAATGCTTTCACCAATCAGCTGAAAACGTTTCGGTTCATTTATTATGTACCATCTTCAGTTTATTAATCGGTGTCAATTTGCGCAGAGTTAGTCCAGTAATATAGCATATACATTATTTCGTAAATAGAAAACTATGATATATGCAAATAATGAAAATTTTCGGCTTAAATGAATTCAATAATAATTGATGTGAGTCAAATATATATATGATAGATAAATTCGACTGTCATCAATTACCATTTTATTCATTTAAGCCGAAAAATTTCATTATTTACATATATATATATGTGATGGGGAAAATGAGACGGGACGGGACCTCTTGTCGGTAAAGTAAAATTATCGGTAAGGGCATTTTAGTCGAATTAGGTGAAAATATATTATAGATTTTTGGGTTTCCATTGAATACGATTCTTCAATATTTCCTATGCAGGTTTATTCGGTATATGTTACAAATGTGGATTTTATAGCTGGATAATCGTTAATAGGTAAATAAAAGAATAGCAGCTAAAATTATTTCATTTATTGACCCACTAGGCCGACGTTTCGGTCTTGGTCATGACCATCCTCAGAGCTTGCGGGCTGTCAATATAGGCATACAAACAATAACTCAATCATATATTCCATGAACATTCGGTTACAGATATTTAATAGTTAGTATGTAAAATGATTGAATTACAATTTAAAAAAATACAAAAATTAGTATTATAAGCCAATTAGTTGAGTACAGGACATTTTACATACTAATTTTTAAATATCTGTAACCGAATGTTCATGGAATATATGATTGAGTTATTGATTGTATGCCTATATTGACAGCCCGCAAGCTCTGAGGATGGTCATGACCAAGACCGAAACGTCAGCCCAGTGGGTCAATAAATGAAATAATTTTAGCTGCTACTCTTTTATTTCCCTATTAGTTTATTCGGCAATTTTAGCCATAAGAATTGATAAATATTACAAAATAATCGATTTAATAACCTTAAATAGTTTTTCATTGTGTTTAAATGCGTTTTCCTCAAAATCCCGTTTTTTCTTTATATCTATAACTTTGAAAGGCTGTAAGGTAACTCTTTTAGTTTTTGAGATATTATAGTGGTTTTGGTCTCAAAATATTCAGGAAATTATCCTCTACAATAAAATATCAATACTCAATTGGTAAAATTTCCGACAAGAGGTCCCTTTTCATTTTCCACATTACATATAATAGTATCTACAAAACAATTTATATGCTATATTACTAGACCAACTCTGAGCAAAATACACATCGATTAATGACTCAAGATGATACATAACAAATGCACCGAAACGTTTCCAGCTGATTGGTGAAAGTCTTCAGAGCATTTTTTGTTGGCTGTCTCTGCCTCCATACATCCTTTATTAAAAGGAAATTTATAAACAAATCAAAATCAATAAAAACATTCTTATATTAAAATATAAAAGATATAGTTAATTCCAGGAGGAGTGGCTGAATATATATTGAGTAGTGAGGATATCCAGGCAGCCAGAAAAACAATAAAGAAAATTAAATTTGTCTTTATTTCATATATTTGTCTACGTTTCGGCCGATATTCCGGCCTTCATCAGGACAAATGTTGTTTGCCTCGAGCTTATAGAGGCTCTTGGCAACTCCTGACAAAGGGCCGATAGTATAAAGTGTTCAGTTAACTCGTCAACAGCGATTTGACGAGAATTGTAGCTACCCAGTCTGTTTGGGTGAACATTCGTCGGATCGCATGACTTCTGGTTCGATAGTGGTTATATATGAAATAAAGACAAATTTAATTTTCTTTATTGTTTTTCTGGCTGCCTGGATATCCTCACTACTCTATAAAAGATATAATTATCTGAAAATTTATTTTAAATCATTTCTTAAAGTGAATTCAATTCCTTTAGATAAGCAAAATAAAGACGAACCTCTTTTTCCTCTTTAATTTTTTGCCGTTGTTGACTGTCTTTTTGTTGTTGTTCTTTATTTGAAACCATTTGTTCATAAAAAGATTTAGAAGGAGGCTTATTATGAATATGTAAAAATTTCTGAAAAAAAAAATGAGAATATGAATCAAAGAATTAAAATAAGAAAAAGGCTTCTCAAATTTGATAAACCACGTGAGGATGAAAAATAAAAAATTTGAAATTCCTCTTTTATATTTTACAAGGGAGAGAGGATATATAATTTTTACATATAAATGGATGTTTTGCTTATACAATTTTGTTCATAAGGATGCTATTTTTATTTTATTTCATACGACTAAAAGCACGTGTTCCTTTTTTTTTTTTTTTTCTATCTCAAGTAGTATGTCTTTGAACAGCAGTTTCGATATTTCTGAACCATTTTGTCATTATATTTCACATGAATGCATTCGGTGCTTGGGAATTATCATATATTCGTTCTGTATATAACAATATTTCTTCTTGGTTCCACTATAATGAAGCACATTGGAGATATCAGCCAAATTTGTCAGGTGTTGGACAGTTTTAAATCAAAGAGGATAATTTATTTATTTTTAGTATTTATTGACCCGCATTCAGAGAGTTTATCATTGATTAGTAATTTTTTGTTTAGGATAGGCAGCAAGGCAAGCAGTGGCAGATTCAAGGAGATTAGGATAATGGGAGTAAAAATGACTTTATTATATTTTAATTTCAGATGATTGAAAGCATAATATATGTTTTTTTTTCTGTTCAAGAGGGAGAGCACCTCCTCTGGGGCAGCTAGTGATTACTGCCATCAGCCATGCGATATATGTAAACCAATCTCTCTTTGTTTTTGTTTTTTCATTCCTTCTTACTGGAGCATCCCTATTCATGTATATATCTCATTGGATTCTGCTTTTAATTCTCTATTTAGTATAATTTTTTTCATTAGGGCACCAGGCCTAATTTAAGAGTTATGAATTTTTTTTTATTAAAGTTAAATATAATTTTTATTTTTTTCATCTCCTCTGACGGCTGCAACCCTATTACAAATATGATAACGATTATTTATTTATTAATTAGTCTTTTTGTTTTTTGAGGCTGTGGCTGTGAGGTGATTATAATGGAGAATTGGAGACATCAGCCAAATTGGGGGTTATCTAGGTTCAATAAAACTCTCAGAATAAGACGTTTCGGCCTGAACTTATTTGGCCATCTTCAGATATTGGGAATTAGACACATAGTGCAAGTGCACATGTGATCAAGCCAGGACTCGTCAATAATAAAATTTATTTGCTTCATACAAAATTATATGGCTCCTGTGCCCAAGCTCAGAGATTAAGCTCATTATCTCTGAGCTTGGGCACAGGAGCCATATAATTTTGTATGAAGCAAATAAATTTTATTATTGATTGGAGAAAGGGCAGATTCAGTCAAATAAAAAGCCTTTATATGCTTATCGATCCGGGATCCAATCAACTGTATTCACAGCCACCATACTTCTATTCAAATTTTATTATTGACGAGTTCTGGATTGATCACATGTGCACTAGCACTATGTGTAGGCCCTATAATTCCCAATAACTGAAGATGGCCTTATTTGGCCTGAATTTATTTATTCAGGCCGAAACGTCTTATTCTGGGAGTTTTATTAACCTAAATAATCCCCAATTTGGCTGATATCTCCAAATTTCCATTATAATTGGTCTTTTTTTCATAAAACACTGAAAAGTAAAATCCGTTTTATATATATAAAAAAAAGTTTACAGGAAGGTGAAGAAAATAGACTTTATTCGGCCCAAAATTATTTATTTCCTATGTCAACGTTTCGGGGACTATACGTCACCCATCCTCAGGACCTTAAATACAATACAACAACAAAACTTTACAAATATAGACAAACTTAAAAAATTTTTTTTAATTATTCGTATATTGAATCGTAGGAGTGCGAATGCGATCATTAGGGATGTGTGATAGAGACACGTGTCAACAACAATTTCAAGAGTTTAAAAAAAAAAAAAAAACATGTTAATTTGATTTGATAAAATTTGCTAAAAAAAAGTATCTTTCTTAAAATAAAAGGAATAAATATAAGATAAGCTTGTATTAATATCGCTGGATTAGAGAAATTTCTCAATTTTAATAACAAGGACGGTAGAGGGGAAGAATTTGTTCACTCTATTATTTGTTTATTTTTAACAACCTTTGTAAGTGTACTTTTACCCTCTTTTTTTTATATCTTGTTTTTTTTTTTAAGTTTGTCTATATTTGTAAAGTTTTGTTGTTGTATTGTATTTAAGGTCCTGAGGATGGGTGGCATATAGTCCCCGAAACGTTGACATAGGAAATAAATAATTATGGACCGAATTAAAGTCTATTTTCTTCACCTTCTTGTAAATTAGACGGCCTTCCTCCATATGATTATATATAAAAAAGTCATAAATAATATAGTATAATAAAAATATATTCATGTATAAGAAAATCTCAAAAATTAAATATTACATGGCTGATGATGATGATGATAAAAGAATAATTTAGAATTGATGCTCTCATGATTTATTTTTCTTACTAAAGATACACGTGGTATCTGAATAAAACACGAGAATTTTTCTTCCACGTGTTTTATAGAGCAAGACTTAGAAATATGATCAATTCTATGAGATCCTCTTAACACATGTGCTATGTGATATGAAATTTTCATATAAATATATTTTTATTATACTTTATTAAAAATAAATTAAATTAGGCATATACAACTGTATATATAATTTTTTACAAATATAGTAGTTAAAAAATCTGGTGTGACTGACACACAGCACACAACTTTTCTCTTACCTTCGGTAATCAAAAGTTCTGTTCTGTGCTTGCCACACCAGATTTTTTGTGTCGACATGTATTTAGTTTCCGCCGATACATTAGAATTCAAGGTGTAAAATTTATAAGTATGGGAAAATATTTTGTTACCAAACTTTTTTCGAGAAAAAAATTGATTTTCGAGTTAATTAATCGGGATTTTTTTATTTATTCTATTAGAGTTTTTCTTTCTGCACAAATTGACATCACATTCAGTCAGATTTGATTAGCCGTTCGGAATCTACAGGGGTTTAAACATTCAAATTAGATAAAAAAAAACTGAAAAAGTACATCAGTAAAGTACTAGTACTCTTTGGTCAATTTTGTTCAAAAGCTTCGTGTCACGTCCAAGGGAGGTGTCTAACTTAAAAATAAAATTTCAAACTCATAGCTCTTTTCGTTCTGAAGATATCTAACATATTTATATTTTATATATACTCTTATATCTAATTCACACCCCCCCCACAGCAGTCCATGTTGCGAAAACCACTTTTTTGGGCTCAGGGGACGTGTAAATCTATTAAAATCACATATTTTTGACAGAAACCAGTACTTTCTAAATATATTAACATATATATATAAATAAAAAAAAGTAAAATGATTAACTATTTGTAAAAAATTTGTAAATATATGTTTTGGAACGCGTCCGTGACTGGGCATATGTGAATAAATTTTCTCAGATTGAGTAAACACCCAACGCGAATCATAAATATATATACGTTTTAAATAACAATAGAGTATAATAAAAATATATATGAAAATCTTTCACATTGTGGCTGATGGCACGAATGATGATAAGACGATCTTATAGAATTGGTGATATAGTGTGAGATGAAACAATGTCTGCTTCAAATCGACCAAATACATTTTTAAAATAATTGATTAGAGAAGGGTTTATGTAATACATTTTCTAACCAGTATGCTAACAATGATTCTAGCCTTCTATTCAGAGTCTAACATTTTCTATAAAGTGTACTCAGATCGTTTCTCAAGTGACAAAGAAATTTATTTAAATCCCAAATATAATAAATATTGACTGATAACGTTTATCATAAATAAATATATTTTCGGAAGTCAAAAATTATTTCTTTTTTCAAGGATATCTTAAAAATAACAAAGAACTTTAATTTTAAATAAATGTATTAAGCAAAATATTTGCTTATATATATATATATATATATTTTTTATATTTGCAAATATATATGCCGTAGAAAGCAATCAAAACAAAATAAATATATCAAAATAAGTTTTTGATAAAATAATTGTAAACTCTTGATTAAAATCTCAATTGAATTTAAAACATGCAAATAAATTAGAAGAAAGGGACGGGGACAGCAGCCAGGTGAAATTAAAAAGCTTTATATTTTGTTGCCAATCAATTTAAGGTATGAAGCGAGCGTTTATCATCAAAAATGTTTCGTTAAATACTTACTTGGGTATGTTGAGCTAATTCAAAAATCATGACTTCTCCTTTTAAAGACAAAGCTAAATCTTCTAATTCTAGTTTGAGTTGAGATAAAATTTGATTGGAGAGTCCTTTGCTTTTTAGTAAATTTATTTGTGGGGGCCTTTAAATTAAAAAGGGAATGTTAAGGTTTGATTAATAATAAATTTTAATAATAAATGTAAAATGGTCTTACATGTCAGGATATTCTTGGGTGCATTTCACGTGCAAATCCACCTGAGCATAAACTTCTTTATAAAATCCCGAACTTCCCTGTTGAGGAGTCAGCGTGATGGAAAGATCATTCGGTCGCCAAATATTCCAAACGTTCTCTCTTAAGTCTTTCATGTCATCTAAATAGATTGCCTGTTTAATTGAAAAAATAAGTCAATTTGCGAATTCGTTCAATTTTGTTTATTAAAGCTTAGTTTAAGGCAATGATTTGTGAGGTATGTCTTTGTGGCTGCAAGTATTATTAAGGATTAAGTTTAGAGATTGCGGTGTAGGTTTTGGGTGAAACATTTTAAACTGAGGTTGTGTTTATATGTGGGGTTTCACTGGGTTATGTGAGTAAAAACAAAGAATATATATTATACTCGATATATTTCGGGATATTATTAACTCTTGAAGATGGGATAATATCCCGAAATATATCGAGTATAATATATATTCTTTGTTTTTACTCACATAACCCAGTGAAACCCCACATATAAACACAACTTCAGTATTATTAAGGAGTCAAAAAAAATACATAAGCAGCCAAAATTATTTCTTTTATTGTTGCCGTTCCAGGCTGACGTTTCGGCCACTGGTCTGGGCCCCTGAAGATGACCTAGACCAGAGGCCGAAACGTCAACAATAAAATAAATAATTTTGGCTGCCTGTCTTGAATTTTTTTTTGACTCCTTAATGGCAATGATTTCTTAGAATTGGCCACATTTAGATGACAAATTCTCTTATTTAATAACGAGTAATTTCCTAAGCAAATTTGTTAAAAAACAAACAAATATTATTTATACTCTTATTCCAATAATAAAGCATTATATTCTTTGAGTAATAAGAATTATCAAAATCACAATATTGATTATATATTTTTATTATATTTTCTGTTAAAAGACCATTAAAATAAATGTGATAAATGGAGTTTTATTGATATTAACATCTTAAGTTAAAGTTTTATCCTTTATAAGATCGGTTTAAAAAAATAATTTCCTATATTAAAATACCTTAAGAACTTGAAATTCATTTTCTTGTCGTTCTTGTGTCGATTCTAAATTATCCATCTTAAAATATATGAATGGTCGTTTTTTTGGTTAACTCCAATGAGTTATTTATCGATTTCGTCAAATGAAGGCCATTTTTATTTTTTAATTAATATTAAAAAGCAACCGAAGGAGATTATAAATACAGATCTAACAATGTTTGATTGGCAGCCGAATGTTTTAACAATTCTTGTTGAGAAACGTCAACATGGCTTTTGCTTTTGCTTTTGCTGCCTTTTTTTCGTTTCCTTCTCTTTCTGATTGCAAGCCGAGCTCAGAGCTTTTTTTGCCAACTCAAATTTAAAGCCAAATTTCAAATTTGCCGCGCAAAAGATTTAATGAAGAGCTGACTACCGATCATTTATAAACTATTTATTGATAAATCAAAATAAAATCTAAATTGAATATTTAAAATAATATTCAATGACTTTGTTTATATTATTTAATTTTTGAATAAATAAAAGAATAAATTTTAATTTAAAAAAATTGTAATTTAAATACGTCAGCAAAACGAAGGACTTTCTGAACGTTCTAACTAGAGTATTGAAATGCGAAAAGCATTGCTAATGCTACAAGCATATGTGGATTCAACGGGTTCCTCTTCTTATTACTTATAAGTACTTGTAGAAATTATAGAGGAAAAAGTGATTAGGAAATTTGTTGTTAAGTGCGATAATGAGTGAAGAAAGTCACCCGCGTACCTTATACGTAGGTAATTTAGATCAATCCGTACATGAAGATCTACTGTGTGCCTTGTTCTCGCAGATCGGACCCGTCAAAGGCTGCAAAATCATTCGTGAGCCCGGAAATGATCCTTACGCTTTTCTTGAGTTTACTAATCATCAAGGAGCCGCTACGGCATTAGCGGCGATGAATAAAAGGTTATTTCTAGATAGAGAAATGAAAGTGAATTGGGCTACCTCACCTGGGAATCAACCAAAACAAGACACAAGTAACCACTATCATATTTTCGTCGGTGACCTAAGTCCAGAAATTGAAACTCAAACACTTAGAGAAGCATTTGCACCCTTTGGAGAAATTTCAAATTGCCGAATAGTTAGAGATCCACAAACATTAAAATCGAAAGGTTATGCTTTCGTATCGTTTGTTAAAAAAGCCGAAGCCGAGAGTGCCATAGCTGCAATGAACGGACAATGGCTAGGAAGTCGGAGTATTCGAACAAATTGGTCTACGAGAAAACCACCTCCACCAAGAAATGAACGACCAAGGCATGCCAATTCCAAACCAGCTACTTTTGATGAGGTTTATAATCAATCAAGCCCCACTAACTGCACCGTCTACTGTGGTGGCTTCGTTAATGGAATCACTGAAGAATTAATGCAAAAAACGTTCTCCCAATTTGGGAATATTCAAGATATTCGAGTCTTTAAAGATAAGGGCTACGCCTTTATACGATTTTCAACAAAGGAATCAGCAACACATGCAATTGAGGCGATCCATAATACAGAAATCAACGGACAAACAGTAAAATGTTTCTGGGGAAAAGAAACTGGTGACCCAGCCCATGGACAAAGCAACACTCAACCTGCATCTGGTACTGGTACTCAGTACTCTTACGGTTATGGTCAACAAATGAGTTATTGGTATCCACAAGGGTATCCAGGAACAGCAGCAGCCGCAGCAGCTGCTCAAATGCAGGGCCAATATCTTCCTGGGATTCAAGGATATCCTTATGGTCAATTTAGTGGATATCAACAAGGCTACATGACTGGAATGAGGGGAATGCAAATTCCTGGTGCTTGGCAAGGAATGCCAGGTGCTGGAGGTCAATCGCAAGTACCAGGGGCTGCAGCGGCTCAGCAGATGGCTGCGGTGGCTGCACAGGGCGCGGCGATGCAACAACAACCTGCTGGCATGATGTATTCGATGCAGCAATTTCAGACGCAGTGATCTTCGTAAATGATATATGTCTAAAATATATATTTATATCTATACTTGATAAATGTATTTATATATATAAAATATGTATACAATTACATTTATTATATATAAATACATTGACGCATATATATAAATATATATGATATTACATATATAAATATATATAAAAAAAAAATTAAAATAATTTATAAACTTTACAAAGAAAGAATCGTCTAACGGTATAAAAGTTAAATGACAGTTCTGCCTTAAATGGTTGAATACTAAAGTGATTTTGTTGTGTTTATTATTATTTTTTTAATATTATTTTTTTTTTTTAATATGTAAAATCTTTATTCGCAAAATCACTTAGTTTTTTCTTTACATTTAGGCAAAATAACAATGTTTACAATATATGAACAATAAAAAATGTATTATTTTATTGTAATAATATTGTATTTGTTCGAAAATGGTTTTATTTAAAAATTAAAATTTATATATTAAAATATTTGCTATCTTTTATTTTCTTGAATGCTTTTTTAAATTTGTGTCCATCATAAAAAAAAAAAATTTGTTTATGTAACTTGTCAATTTTTTAAAATTTTGATTGGATTTTTTTTTTTTTTCTTCACTTCAAATAAATTATCATAATTATTTTGGGAAGTTGTAAACGGATTTTGAATGAATTTTGGAGAGAGACTGAGAGAGAGAGAGAGAGAGACATAAATATTATTAATTAATTAAGTTTGTTTGTGGATTGGAAGCCATAGAGTTAATAAATAAATTGGCATTTATCAAAAGTGCTTCCTATTTTCTCCTAAAATTGTTATAATCTATGGCTTGCAATAGTCATGAATGAGAGAAAGACAAAAAAGCACTTCAAATCTCCCAAACTACTAAAAAAAAAAATTTGGATACTGAAACCTTTGAGATCAAATTTAAAGTTAAAATAAAATAAAACATAGATACTAGATCTAAGGTATACAATCAATTATTGTCAACTACTGTAGTGTGTTGCTTTTTTAAGATGACTACTGTCTTTGATTATTATTGATTGTTATTAAAAATAAAAAAAACTGTTGGGTCTGGGAAATTTGTAGTATTTATTATAAATCTAAAAACTTAACCAAAACCAAATCCAATGGAGAAAATCATTCCTAGTTAAAAAAAAAAAAACTTGTTAATTCTTATCTTAGAAAAAATCCCTTATTTGCTTGTAAATATCTTAATATCTGCTCAATCCTTCGGATATAATCATTCTATTTTTTTACCAATTCGATAATACATCAATATATCTTTACTAGTTATAAAAGTATATATATCTATATCTGTATATATAGATATTTAGATAATAGCTATTTTTTGGTTTGATGACATTTCCCACCTCTAAATCCTAACTAAATAAACTAAAATTCCTTAATCCAATTTAAAAAATAAACACTAAAACTTACCATTTATTAACTTGACAATTTCCTGAAAGAAAAAAAAATTAAATTGGAAAAAAAAGGGAAATGTCTTGAAACCTTCAAATGCTGATGTATAATTGCTGAACAAAAAAAATATTTTTTAAGTTGTATTAATTTACTACATTCCTTTAGAGAATAATGAATGAATGATTTTTAGTAATTTCAAGGGATTTCATCAATTGATTGATGATTTATTAGAATTTAAAATAACAAAAAAAAATGTTAATTAATATAGACTTTTTCTAAGGAAAAGAAAACGAAAAGAGATTAAAAAAAAAAAGATGTATAAATTAGGATTAATTCCTGACCTTAATTTGAATATTTCTCAAAAATTGTAAATTTTTTTAAAGTTACTAATTAAATTTTATAAAGAGACGAAGCAGCGGCGCTTTAATTTCTCTCAACGAGTCCGCAATTTATTATTCAGACTTAAACATATGGTCCATTGGGCTTAGATAATAAAATGAATTGTTCTATAAATCAAATTTCCATTGCGAATGCTTGCTTTTTTTCTTAGTTTAACCAGCCCAAACAACGGAACTTGCGTTCGGTCTAAATAATAAATGTGGATAAAAAGCTCCACTTGTTTTTATTACTGAAAAAATTTATAATTTTTTTTTTTTAATTTTAAAACGCCTAAATATATCATCATATCATAGTAGATAAATTTGTTATTTTTTAATAAGAAACTTATTATTTTGAAATGATCAAAATAATTTTGTACTTAACAAAAAATAAAAAAACAAATGAACTGAATGTGTTTGTTCAATTCAATTTCCTTTTATAATAAACAAATGCATTCAAAGTTTGTTTGATTTTTTTAAAGAAATATTCATAATAAAGTCAGAGAAAATAATTTTTTCGTGAATGAATTAAAAGAAATAAAAAATATGAATATTCCATCCACCCATTATGATGAGCATGGGTATATCAAAAACAAACAAAAAAAAAAAGTAAAATAAATAAATAAATACCAAAAAAAAAAAGAATGTAAATTTAGAAAAATAGAAATTTGTATCTTATATTAGTGTTGATTAGCGGAAATTGTAGCTAAATATAAATAGTTTTTTTGAGTGAAATTGATTTTTATATTCTTTTTGTGTATGGTAATAATGTTTGAAAGTTAAATTAATTAATTTATACCAAATCATGTATAATATAATATATTTTTTACATTACAAAAAGCAGTTAACAAAATTTTTTTTTTCTTTAAAAGCATCAAATTAAACTCAGGGATTCTTTAAATTTTACAAATTATCTTACATATTTTTTTTTTTTTTTAGTTGAAGGATTATTAATAAATACATTTGTTCCTTTACAAAAGAAAAAAAAAAGTCAAATTTTCTTAACAAGTAGATTTTGAAAAACATTAACAATTTGTTATCGGAGTTCTTCCTGAAAAAAAAATAATTAAAAAATCACAAAATAAAATTTCATTTTAATATCACTCTATATTGATTTTTTTTTTTTACAAAAATTAATTTTCCAGAAATCCCTTTTTTTGAAGAACTCCAATATTTTTTTTTTTTTTTTAATATTGCATTTGCTAAAAAATTACGATTTTCATTTTTGAAATTTAAACAAATTTAGCAATAAACTTATCATATCCAAAAAAATAAAGAAAGCAATAAAGGGTTTGTTTAAATTCCATTTTTGTTTGTTCATTTAGTAGGAAAAAAGCAATTTTTTAGACATTTTTATTAATATCAAGGCATAAGCAATATATTTTTTTTTTTTAATTGACGCGTCTTTTAGATCTGTATCACAACTTAGAATTTCTTTTTTTTAACAAACACTCACACAGTTATACAATTTATTAAATAAAATACTTTTTTTTTATATATATATAGTGAAACATCAGAGGTAATATAGGCATTATTTAAAAAATAATTTACTCTCAATTTATCTTTATACATATTTCCCATTTTAAATAAAAAAATGTATAAAACAAACACGAATTATCAAATAAAAAAAATATATTACATATATATATATAAAGTGTCATTTAATGTGTTGAATATGCAGTGCAATATTAAATATGCATTAACTTCAAAACACCAGAGGAGGTGCAACATCAAAAAAGATTAACATTATTTATTTCGTATATTTTATAAAAGTTTTTTTGTTTTGTTTGTTTGACAACATGAAAGCACACTCAAAATTTCCATATAAAAGTAGCAAAAACAATGATTTGTTAAGGCAGAGTCAAATTCAGCGACAATTTGCCAACACAAGACGACAAAAGGGGTCCAAGAAAATGGACAACCCTTAATAGGACCACATAAAGCCCTTTTTTTTTTTTTCTTGTTTTATTAACTATTGGCTCTTTAAGGTGTTTATGGGCCATTCAAGTAACGATGACACATAATATTTTATAGTTTTCTCAGTCCGATAGGAAGTAACAAATAATTTACAATAAAAAAAAAAAAATAATAACATTCAATACAATTTGTATATATACATATATATCTATCATAATAAACTCAAAAAACATTTATTAAATTAAAAAGTTTATGTATTTTTCAAATCTAATGCTTTTTCCAAGTTCTAATAATAAAAAGAAAATCCAGCCTAAAAGATTTCTTAAGATGGAGTTTTAATTTTAAAAAGAATCAAAATAAAAAAATCAAAGTTATAATTTAACTGAATACAAATAAATAAATAAATAACATTTTCAATGTCAATCCAATTGAAATAAATATATATTATATTATATAATAAAAATCCAATATAGAGAATATGGTTGTAGAGTAGAATAAATAAAAGAAGAATTGAAGCTGCGCCAGAAGAGGAGGAAATCAAAAAATGTCAAGTTCTGTTAAGAAGACGTTTCAAACACAAGAGCAGCCATCAATCAAAGATCGATATTTTAGTAAGTGGTTCGTTTAATGGATCTTATCATTTGCAAATTATAACTTTTTTAATTCGTTTTTGCAAAATTTAACGAGACCCGAAGCAATGACTATAAATTAAATAGGAGGGCGCAATGAATGGAAATCCTTAAAAAACTAGTTCAAAATATTATTTAGAAACTCTATTCGTTGGCCTTTCAGGATAGAGGGTGTTCTAGCAGTGGATTTATTCAATTGTTAAAAGAGGTCAATCTCATTCTTGAATTTGAGTCCTTGCTTTTAACGTCAAGGGATGTGTTCTAAACTCAGGACGAACTCGAGAAATTTCTAAATAGATAATTTGTTTTTGGCTGCCTAAATTTCATTCATCATTGGCTACTATCACTATCTTCATATTATTCAGAACAATCTATGGCTGTTGATATGAATGAGTTAAGTAGTACAAAGTTACACCCAATAAAGTGAGCCTCTATTTATATATATACCGGTATAAATAGAGGCTCTCTTCATTGGCTGCAAACCGCTTCTATTTCATTCATAAATAATTATTATACCATTCGTTGATAGTTTGGGCTGGAGGTTGAAATTAAGCAGGAGAAGAAAACCAGCGCCTCTTTTTCCACCATACACACTATTTATTTGCAAATATTTCGGGTTGCAATACGCCACCTATCATCAGTGCAGCAACTATATAAAGATAACAATATACAATATAAAATAAAATTATTATACAGAAAATATTTCAAAAATTGGCTTACATAGTTTTGGTGGTGGATGTCGTCTATATTTTTGCCTCTGTTTGTATAAATTATATATATATATTTATATATTTTCTGTATAATAATTTTATTTTATTTTATATTGTTATCTTTATATAGTTGCTGCACTGATGATGGGTGGCGTATTGCAACCCGAAATATTTGCCCCGAAATAGTGTGTATGGTGGAAAAAGAGGCGCTGGTTTTCTTCTCATACTTATTAATTATTATACCATTTTGAATAAAAAAAGGTAGTCAACAATAGCAGAAACTTCTATTCAGACCTGAGGATGGAAGTTCGGATCGAAATGACGGGGAATGCAAGTTGTTGCTGGTGTTGGCTGCTTTGTTTATTTATTCTTTGTTGGTGGAGGTCATCGTCGTGATCATTCATTATTATTTTTAATATTCAATTTAATTTAACTTGTCAGCGATGAATCGGTCCTTCAAGAACATGCATTTCATCCTCGGCATCGTAATGGAACTTATTGATTAATTCAAAAAAATAATAAGATTCTGCACGTATAGATAATAAATAAATAAATTAATTTAATTATAATTCAGAGCGCGATGAAGAGGATGATATCGATACTTCTGTTGCAGCTTCCTTCCTTATTTTATTATCAAATATTTTCTTAGAAGGTTCAAAATAAATAAATTGCACAAAGATTGTTTTATGTACAAATGCTACTTGAAATCAACAAACTAGTTTGAGAGAATTCACATTAATATCAAGTTTGATTGTACTAGATCAACTATTCGGTTAACAAGTCTATGTTTGATTAGGCAGGAAATTCGTAGGAGGAATTAATTCATGTTTTTACTTACTAAAAATAAATCAAGCTTTTTTTCTTTTAACTTTAAATTCTAAGTTAATTTTTGTTTTTTTGTTTTTCTAAATCTTTAGGGTCTTTTTAACATCTCAGTTGGCTAAGAATCTAATTTCTATTTTAATTTCTCTATGCAAAAACTAAATGTGAAATCTATCAACACAACCTTGGAAAGTTTTATTTTATTTTTTTTTCAAATTTTCATTCGTTGATATCTTTATAGGCTTTATTTATTTTAAATTGTTAAGTTTTTTTTTTTTCTTTTTGACTAAATTTTTAAATATTTTCGTTTTTGATATGAAATCGTTAGTTGCGGGTAGAAAATAAGTAAATTAATTTTTCATTTATTAAATATATAATAATAACATTGGAATTGGTCATTTAAGAACCTTAATTATTCTCATAAACTAACATCTCCATAATCAAGATTCCATTTTTCATAAAGGGTCAAACTGGCTGGTGAAACGGAGCGGCGAATTCGTTTCAACGATTCAACGAAATCTTGAAAGTTTATATTTCGAACGCTTCCTGGATCTAAACATCGCACCTGTTCTGGATTTAATTCTGTAAGACAAACAAATGAGAAACATAATATTAAAATGACTAATAAGTTGATGTTCACAACTGCGGAGTACAAGTTAGAGAAAAGCTATCATATCTTCTGTCCTGTTTTCTACCCCCCCCCCCACCCTACTCATTCACCATCAGGCGGTTCCTACCCACAATCACTCAAAGAATTTGCAATCCCTACTCAAGCAATAAGGCAATGATGAAGAAATCTAATAAATGTTGCAATCAGAAATTTTCACTTTTAACAAATATATATATATCCGTGTACATGTCTTCGCGCCCTGGGTCCCGCCAGCGACTGTCCCCTTATCACAAGTCTCTTTTTTTAATCCTTTTCGGCTCCAGAGGCCATTTAGGAGTTATTTCTCTTTATTCATATATTACTTTTTTAAATACAAGTACCGATGGCTACCGGGGGGCCGCACGCTAATTGCTCGGGGTCACCAATCCCGAACTTTCGCCGCGCTTTTCTTTTAATTGCTTCAAACATATTTTTTTTTATAAACATACATAATTGGCTCATTACTCTCATTTATACTGAAAATAATTTAAGCAACGAATTTTATTTTGGATTTCATTAACATTGATAAAGAAATAAAGAAAAGTACCCCCCAGTTTGTTTGCTTAGAGCTTTATATACAGCTAGTAAATAAATAAAAATGTATATGTAAATGTATATGTGTGAAGAAATAAAATTTCTTGATTCGGCTCTCCTTTTGGAGTCGTTCTATGAATGTTGGATTAGAAAGTAATGGTGGTGAAGGTGGTGAGTTTTTAGGGATCGCAGTCTCGCTGGTCAGAGGATGTCTTATAGATTTGTATTTGTCTTTGAGATATAAATCTCAAGTACCACCAATCTCTTCCTAGTTCTTAAAGCCAAATAAAATCTCTGAGACATCAAGTGACCAGCAAGACTTCGACTCTGAAAACAAATCACCTCCAAATCTACACTATCCAAAAGAAGAGCTGAAACGTCTTATAAATGTCAACAAGCAACGCGAAGTAAACCGAGAATCTGTCTTCACACCCACACGTATATACGAGTTTATACACAGGGGATAGACAAATTAATATGAACACCGGACATATAGACAATATTTATTTATTAATAATGTGTTGAGCACCATTTGCTTGTAGAAATTTTTACAGGTTATTTGGGGATACTCTAGGACATGGGCGTCCGCAGGGGGGGCAACCGGGCACTTGCCCCCCCCCCCCCCCCCCGAAAATAAAAATGATACAAAAAAATGTATAAAACAAAAAAAAAAAAAAAATACAAAAAACCTTTCTCAGTATATATCCACCTTGCCGCGGTGAGAAAGCTTTAAATACTAAGAGATGTATAACATTATTAATATCAAAGTTTTTTTAACTTATCTGAAAGTGACTTGCCCCCCCCCCTGCAAAAATCTTGCGGACGCCCATGCTCTAGGATCTATCCAAAGTTTTTGACCTCGAGGGTCATGTGCCCAAAGAGGGGGGGGAGGGGGGAGCAAAAACCTCAAAATTTTAGGACTTTTTTCAAGTTTTCTACATATGTTTCTACATATTCGTTTTATCAACCAAATTTTAGCAAATTTCATGCTCTACAACCTTCTAATGTAGTATGGTACACAAAATATGCAAAGTTTTCGAGATAAAACTGAAAAAAGTTAACAAATTTTGAAGTTTTTGCACCCCCCCCCCCCTCCCCCAAATTAGCATAGGGTCCTCGAGATCGAAAACTTAGGATAGACATCCTAGAGTACCCCCAAATAACCTTTTAAATTTCAAATTTCAAGCACATGGTGGCTCAACACATTAAACCCTTGTATATATACATATATATCAATAAGAGGATAAAGGAGCAAGCAGCCAGGTAGTTAGTCTCCACGAAATGAAACTCTCTATTGAGGATGGCTGCTTGCTCCTTTATCCTCTTATTGTCAAATATAACAGCCACTTCATCTCTTCAATCTATATATATATATATAAATTAGGTTGTATGCTGGGTATATGAGATTGGAATCAGGAGAAACGAAACCATCTTTTAGTCAAACACATTTACTCTTTAATCAATGGAGACGTTTCGGTAACTATAACAGTTGCCATCTTCAATGTCAATGTAAGTTCCTAACCTGGAGCGCTTCGCTCCAGGCTGATGCTTCCTGTACACAACTCTCCTTTTATTATTTTGCAATATATGACAGGGACACCTTAAAAAACTTGCTTTGGCAATGAAAATGACAACTCTTAGTTAGCGAAACATCTGCCTTGACTAAAGGGTAAAGGCTGGTTTCATTCCTCTCAACTCCAATATATAAGGGGTATTCATGACCTTGTATATACGACGTCCTATCGTCTTAAAAGTCTCCTATGTATTATTTGAGTATACGACTTAAGACATTTACCTCTCGTATTGGAAAAATATCTTTTTGTGTATGCTTATAGTCGTTCACTACACTGCTTGCTTTACTGTGCAAATTGTTATTTAAGCGAATACACACGTATGGAATGACTGTAGGCATACAAAAAGACATTTTTTATATACAATCAAATGTATATAAAAAATATTTCAAAATAACAACTCTATACATTAATACTCTCTAATTGGACTGATGATGGCCTTAGAAGCAGAAAGCCGAAACGTTTCAACATTTAAGAAACAAACGATATAATCGTATAATAAAAATTTTATGAAAATTTTACAAAAAGTATATATGGCTGAAAAGAGATAGTAAACTCCAGAAAAACAAATAAAAAGCTTGCAGTCAGTTAATTGTGAATTTAATTAGGCCCGTGCCATAAAAAAGGGTGCCCACCCTCAAACCACAAGCATATTAAAGTGTATAAATAAAGTAAATATCCATCAATATGTCTGCATTTCGTGTTCCAATTTTTTTAATCTTATCTGAAAATAAAGCAATCTGCAATAAACAAGGCATTTATTGGGATTAAGGACACATCATCGGAGAGATAAAAGGATCCATTTGAAATAAATAAATATCCAGAGAGACTTGCCACATGAGTCGATGGCTGAAATGATTACGTTTAAAAAAAAAAATCTGGCTGATTAATTTTCAATTACCTCTTATAGGGCCTAAAGCTGCATCTTTTGCGAGGCCAGTGAGATCACTTCCACTGTAGCCCTCAGTTAAAGTTGCTAAACGATCAAGTTCTTCATCCGTGAGGGGGCTTCCATGTTTACTTAATAACCGACTCAAAAGCAAAACTCGAGTGCAATGCTCAGGAAGAGTAACATAGATGCGTTTTGAAAATCGCCTGAAAATAAATTTTATTTATTTAACTATGTAAAAAAATCAATAATAATAATACAGATATATCTATAAGAGTAGCTGAAGGTGTGATGAATAAATGGGCAGAGGCAGTTAAGAGATTTATTTTTGCCTTCCTCTGCCCATTTAATTTTATTTATAATACAGGTACTTTGCATTTTTTTCTTCTTTTCAAGTTTGTTTTGTTCTTTGTTGTTTTGGTACTATAAATTTGTATTGTGATTGTTTGGACCACCTAGACTCTAAGCGGGTCGTTAATAAATTTATTTATTTATTTTTAATACTGTATAATCAATAAGTTAAATTAAGTGCACTTTTAATAAATATTATATTTTTTAAAATAAAAATAAAAATCTGATGTGACTGGTCGCAAGCACACAACCTTCTCTACGTAATCGAAAGTTGTAATCTGTGCTTGTCACACCAGATTTTTTTTTGTATCTAAAAAATAATTGATTTTTGAATTTTAATCAAAATGGCTGGAGCAAATTTTGAGAAAATAAAAAAAAAACTGAAAAAGTTACATTAGTAAAGTACACTAGTACTCTTTGGTCGATCTTGTTCAAAAGCTTCGAGTCACGTCCCATGGAGGTACCTAACTTAAATATAAAATTCCAACCTCCGAGCACTTTTCGTTCTTGAGATATTTTGTTCACAGACCAGGGTGGTTCAAAAAAACACTTTTTTAGATTTTGACCAGGGGACTGGTCAAAAGTGGTTAAAACAGGCAAAAATTGGTTTTAACTACAAAATTAATTTAAATTGTATTGGATACTAATCAGTCTAAATGGCCTCCGATGCCGAAAAAGGCCTTAAATTAAATAAAAAAAATATATATATCATGATACAAAAAATGAGGTTTGACAAGGACAGAACACAACTTTCAATTAGCGAATGTAAGACAAAGTTTCTTAACTTTTAATTGAATCTATTGATCCGAAATTTCTGTTAATATACAATTTATTGTAAAAGGAGCAGGAGGTTTACTCGACTGTTTAGCAGATGGAGGTACAGAGATGAAATAATTTATGAAAAATTATATCGAGGATTTTTATTGACAAGACGAATGTGATTGCAATTTAACAGTTTCGGTCTGAAAAGACCATCATCAGGCCTGCGAAAGAGTACAGAAAAAGTGAGTCAGCACACACAGCAATACAAAAAATTAATCACATCATCAATTTACATTTTCAAGAACATTCTCTTAAATTCTAGCTTATTTGAATACAGCTAAAATATATTTTTATTTTTTATTTTTTATTGTACCTCGATATAATTTTTCATAAATTATTTCATCTCTGCACCTCCATCTGCTAAACAGTCGAGTAAACCTCCTGCTCCTTTTACAATATAATACTCGGGCTGTTTCTACCGTCGTATAAAATTTATGTTTAATTATTTTTAAGTTCAGTTTTTTAGATCTTCCGTTTTTGTTTGATTTATGTTTTGTGTAATTTTTATTTTATTTTAATAAAAATCTGGTGTGACTGGCGCACAGCACACAACTTTCTCTTACCTTCGGTAATCGAAAGTTGTGTTCTGTGCTTGTCACACCAGATTTTTCGTGTCGACACGCATTTAGTTCCCGGCAGTAGGGAATATTTGAATTCAGATGTAAAATTTATAAGTATGGGAAAATATTTATATTTTGTTACCATGGCAACCATTTCTCCTATCTTTCCTATGAAGCACAAGAGTAAAGTGTGCTTCAAACAATTTTGAGGGCAAAACGAGAATATACATTTGAAAGAGCATCTAAAAATTAATTGATTTTTGAATTTTAATCAAAATCGTTAGAGCGAATTTTGAGAAAATCGAAAAAAACTGAAAAAGTACATCAGTAAAGTACTAGTACTCTTTGGCCGATTTTGATTAAAAGCTTATTTTTCCGGTCCCGGGTGGTGTTTAACTTAAATATAAAATTTCAACCTCGTAGCTCAATTCCTTCATGCTTAAAATTGAACACACACAGACACACAGACACACGACAGACAGACCATGTCGCGAAAACCACTTTTTTGGATTCAGAGGACCTCAAAACGTGAAGATCCATCAAAATCTCGACATCGAATTTTTGACATGAATTCAATACTTTCTCTCTATATATATATATTACATATATACATAGGTAAGAGAAAGTAAAAACCACTGGTCAAAATTGGTTTAAAACCAGGTCGGTTAAAACCTGTTTTAACCTGTGGTTTTAACCACCCTAGTTTTAACCCTGTCACAAACACACAGACAGACCTTGTTGCGAAAACCACTTTTTTGGATTCAGAGGACCTCAAAACGTGTATATCCATCAAAATCACGACATCGAATTTTTGACATGAATCCAATACTTTCTCTCTCTATATATATTAACATATATAGGTAAGAGAAAGTAAAAATTACTAATATTTGATTATTTACAGAATTTATAATTTTCCCTCTCTGAGGAAGAATAGGACTCTTATTTTCAATTCTTAAAATTCCTTTCCAGTAGCCCGTCCCCCGCCTATAATTTCCTAGTCGTTATTGCATTGTGTTAAAGACCGGCAAAATCTTTTCGTGGCCTCCTCCAATGCACAGGTAAATAGACTGAGGAGCAATCAAGAGTCAGCTGATGAAGCGATAGATCCTTCTTGTCAATAGAGTGAGGATTGTTTACTTGGAGTGAAAAAGCACACCTGGATGGAATCATATCGTCTGTGAGAGGTCAAAAACTTTTCCTTGACGAGAATCTATTCCCTTTTGAGCTTCTTCAGCGTCCCACTAGTTCTTCAACAAGACATTGCCATTGCTCACGATTCGTATTCAATTAATTCAATGAACACTCTATAGAGATTACCTTGCTTCTTTGATCAGCTAGATCAGTTCCCAATCCCATCAATCAATTTGGAATGTCATCGAGAATGATGACGAAAATTGACGGAAACACTGTGAAGTGACGGCCTCAGAATCTCTCAGCAATTACCAAAGAGGGGGTGAGTTGTGTGGAAGTGTGGACTGTTTACTTGGTAGGAAATAGGGCACATCAGAGGTGTGATATTATCTCACAAGTTAAAACTTGTCAGGATAGGTGAAAAGAAGAAGAAGAAAATTCGCAGCCAGTTGTATTTCATTATTTTTATTATTCCCATTATGTTGACGTTTCGATCCCGGTTGGGATCATCCTCAGAACTAATGTGCACAACAAGAGACAAATAGATTAGGATCGGGAAAAAACATGAACAATTTCCTGTTAAAACTTGTGTTCCCGTTTGGGCTTCTTTAGCATCCAATTAGTTCGAACATCTCTCTTAAAAACACCTCAGAAGTGCTCGATGGGAATGAAACCAGGTGACTTGCTGCCCAGGGAAGCAAGGCCATTTCTGAATAGTTTTCAACGAACCATTCGGGAGTCCCTCTTTGTTGAAAGACGAGGTCTCTAGTAGGGTGCTGAACAGAAGCACATGATCGCCAAGGAAATCGTGGTTACGATGATCTATGAGGGACCTTGTCAACCCCATTTCATTCAAAGTTCAAGAACAGTCCCGAGACGGGAATGTTACCAGCTAAAGGAACACTCTGCTGGCAAGAAGGATCCATTCACTAGCTGTCTCTAATTCATCTTCAACTTAAAAGACGAGTTTTTAGGTGAATCCATTATTGCTATTTTTTTCAACAAGACGAATTCCAAGAATACCCCGTACCATTTCCTTAGCGCAATACGGAGGTTCTTTTTTTCTAGCTTAGAGCTTTCGGCACATTTTTTTACTGGTTTTGAAAGTTGAGATGCAACGGCGCAATTTTTTACCCAAGAAAAATGAACTCTGATCCATTAAAAAGTTAAAGACTGAGTTTCATTCATTTAGCTTTCTTAAGATTTTCTCCCAAATAAAAATATAAGTAAAAAGAATAATATCTTTACTTCGCTCCCCGTTCCAATTTAAAAGTTTCTAAAAGGAAAAGACCTTAGAAAAGGTATACTAGATTTTACATAAATAATTATTATTAACCTAAGAGCAGCTTCATCCAGTTCTTGAGGACGATTTGTGGCTGCCATTACAAGAATTCTCTCTTCGGGACTTGAAGGCAATCCATCAAATTCAACAAGAAATTCTGTTTTTAATCTTCGACTAGCTTCGTGTTCACCTTCTCGACGTTCAGAGAGTAAAGAATCTACTTCATCCACAAAAATAATGGACGGCTAGAAAAAAAAAAGGAAAATAATGTAAATTTGTTCTTAAAGAGGAAGTAATAATAATATGATTATTGTTTACTTGTAGTTCGCGAGCAACAGCAAATAATGCCCGGACTAGTTTTTCGCCTTCTCCTACATATTTACTAGTGAGACTGGCGGCAGAAATTGAGAAAAAAGTGGCGCTGCATTGTGTGGCGACAGCCCGTGCTAAAAGCGTCTTTCCGTTGCCTGGAGGGCCAAAAAGAAGAAGCCCTCGAGCTGGGGTTCGGAGACCAGTAAATAATTCTGGCCTCAAAGCGGGCAAAATTGCCATCTCCTGCAATGCCTGCTTCGCCGTCTAAAAAATACAAAATATTAAACATTAACCTTTTAATATAATAAAAAAAATAAAAGTTTTATATACCGGTATAGACTATATCTAAAGAGTTTTGGAGAAAGATTACAAACTTAGCATAATTGGCTAGAGAAATACAGTAGAATCCCGATAATTCGTTTGGCCAAGGGCCGGACGGTGTGGTGCGAATTGTAGGGAGTACAAAATTAAAAAAAATTAAAAAACATGTTAATGCGAAGACTGAATTGGAGAAAGGAATGAATAAATGTAGGCGAAGTTCAATTTCCCTCCCTCTTTCCTCTCCTCATTTCATTTTAGTGAAAATATTACGAATAGACAAGAACTTGTACATCTCTCTTCCTTCTTGAAAACATGACGAATCAACGTGCTTTTTAAGCTTAATATACGAATTAAGAGACGTTTAAGTGACCTCAAGCATCAAAATAATACGAATTCCCGAGGAGAACTGAAGTTCATTGTTTTTATACCAGTTATCGGGGTTTTCTCTGAGCACCAGCAAATTTGTGATGAATTAGCAGAAAATACGAATAATCGGGATACGAATACGGGATCCATTAATTCGGTATTAATTATTATTTTTAATGTTTATGTCGTAGCAAGGGTAGGTTATTACCCCCTTCATGAATGAACGTAAATAAAAAAGCTAAAAGAGGAAGAGGGGGAATTATGCAAGTCCTGGCGAACTCCTCCCACCGCCTCCAATTGAATATTTCTGGCTCTTTTACTTCGGCATGTATGTAGCAAGGCACTTTATGAGATGTACTTAGAAAATTTATCTAACAAAGATGAACATGCCTGCTAAGAACTCTCCTCCTCCCCCGACTATCGAGCTCCCCCTTCAGAAAAAAAAAATTTAAATTTTTTTTTATTATGAATTTAGGGTTTTATCTCAAACCCTCCCTCTTTCGGCCACCCTGCTAATATGATTCATTTCATTTTAAATGCAAACTTTTATTATTATGTTAATTGGAAACTATCGCTGCCTGACCTGACGGTGTAAATAAGAATTAGAAGACGTCTAAAAAAGGTTGAGTACTAACAGTACTAATACTTAATCCCATTAATTTTGTATTCCATATAATTGATAATCCCAGTCAGGGGCGTATATAGAAATTGGAAATTCCCCCCCCACTCCGGGGGCCTGAACTCAAAAATTTTTTTCCGCGAAAAAATTTTTTTTTGCGGAACCAAAGTGGAAATCATTTTACCTTTTTTTTAGACACGAAAATTTTGCCGCCCCGCGGAACATTCCCTCTTTTGCGGAACCGAAATCAAACATTTCGGGGGGCGGGCGGGCCCTCTCGCCCCCCCCCCCCTATATACGCCCCTGATTCCGGTATATACACATAAGGAGTATCCGGTTGTTAAAACATGAGCTTTGAAGGGCCACGCTCTTATGATTTTATTTTGTAGATATTTCTATCGGCATGCTTGGTCCTCTTAAGTACCCGTACAATGTTTATAGAATGGTCCGTGTCAAAACAATGTGTACAAATTACACAGAGGAACAAAAAATTTTTTTCTGCGTCATAAGCTTTTGAAGTCAGTTTAGATAGATAGCTATAATGACTCAGGGTATAAATTATTTTGTTTGAATTTATAAATTGCATTGCCTTTATCTCAAAAAGTATAGTCTAATGAAAAATATTATTTTTGTTTTCAACAGACCAAAATGACTTAAAATTGTTTAAGATTCGAGTGGGCGTTTTGAATGCAAGTCAGTTTATTAATATCTTGAAAAACATTTATGCCGGTATTTATAAATAGATAGAAAGAGAATAATTCATCAATAAAATAGATGTTATTTTTACCTCCTGGCCGGCGATATCTTCCCATTGTACAGACGCACCACCTTCGAGAATTTCGTCAAGGATGATTTGAGCTAGTTTAGGGTCGACGCCCTTGAGGGAGGTCGGCGACGTCTTGCGTGCAGTTGGAGTTTGATTGCGACCGGAACTCGAAGGAGGTACGCCGGCGGGGTTGGTCACAACGGCATGACCTGGCCTTCGTACTGGCGAACTACTCGGACCCTAGACAACACACAAAACCAGAACAATGATCGCGTGACAAAACTATTTGGCTGCTACTGCTATTAAAAATACCATCCATATATATATATATATATATATCTATATTATAATAAAGCTGAAAAGACGTTTTTTGATTAAGGTACTTCTAGACCACCTAGAGATATGGGGTTTTTTGCATTCGATTCAGAATCCTCTAAAACCAAATAGAAAAATCTAAAATCTTAAAAAAGTTCTACCACTTTTTTTTAAGAGGGGAAAAACTCATTTTTTTCGATGTTTTTTCAAAAATTT
>JAKCPI010005207.1:0-35277 GCA_023213315.1 Euborellia annulipes | reverse complement strand
AACCCCTTGAGATTTTAATGAGAGGGAACTTGAAGGGGAAGAACAAAACCCAAAACCATGTGGAAAAGTGGGTCTTAATTAATCGGAGAGAAAGAGGCGAATATGAAAAAAAAAAATCTAACCATTTATGATCGATAACGTTCAAAAAAAATACCCTTTACTGCCTAAAGAGAGCTACTCACAATGCGCTTGTGTTGTCAAATTTTATTCTAGAGTAGCCAACCCTCGGCCTACCACACTTTTACAAAATATATTTAATCGAAAAAGATCTGTGGCTGTAGGCTTAATGATGATGGAGTCATGAAAAAAACAAGACGAATGCAGCCAAATATTATTTTATTTTAAATCTCGCCCTCACGGCTGACGTTTCGTTATTTATTTTATAATGAATAGATAAAGACAGTCAAAGGAAAAAATAAAGATAAAAAAAATTTGTTGATCAACAATGTCGACGTTTCGGCTTATTTCTTCCAGCTTCGATCAGGACATGTGTTTTATTTGCCTCGAGGCTTTTGACAATTTCTGATATAGTTGCGTACATTCGTCAATTGACATGACTTATGCTTCAAGATTGAACATCACTCACTGTCAGCCAAAAAACCCTTTAAGCTTAAGGTAAATAAAATCATGTCTAATGAAGACCGGAGGAATCGATCGAAACGTCGACATTATTGTTCAAAAAAGCAAAATAAAAATTTTTTTTTCTTGATTTCCCTTTGGCTGCCATTATCACTTCATTATAAAGTATACATTCAGCCACGATTCCTTGCAATAATTTATTTTAATTTTTTATTTTTTATTTCACCTATGCGACCGGGTTATGATACATTTCCAAAGTCATTTGGGTTATCCACACCCTGATCAAAATAATTTTGAGGAAGTAATTAAATTTTGAGTAGGTCTGCTGCTTTTTGATCTACCTTCATTATGAGTAAAAATAAAAGTAATTGATAATATTTAAACTTTAAAAGAAAAGCCTCCATGAAATTACCACACTCTGATGATGGGTCTAAACAGAACCGAAATGTCAGCAGAGTGTATACCAGTGGTTCCCAACCTTTTTGACCCATCGCCCCTTTCTGGTGGCTAACACCTATCGCCCCCCTTTACATTTTTTAATTTGAAGTAAAGTGTAAATAATAAAGCAGTTTTATTATTTTAAACAATTTTATTACCGTAGGCCTATATACAGGGCCGCAGACAGACTTGACAGGCCCCGGGGCTACTTAGTAATACGCCCCCCTCCAAAAAAAAAAAAACAAAGTTTTTTTTTAGTATGTAAAAGGCTATTGTGGCCTTCATGCCAACACTTTTTACACGGTTTTTGACACAACTTTTGAAATAGTTATACATAGCTTACAATATTTATTTAAGTAAAGTTTTATAAAATTTTTTCAAAATTTCCTAAACAAAGAGTTACAAAGTTTTAATTTATCGAGGCCAGATCTGGACAGAGGATTTCCGGGGGGAATCTGGGGGTATGGAAAATTAGCCACTGAAATCTGCGTTTTTAGCTATCCTGAGTCGTGAAAAAGATCAAACTTGATTTGAGCTTAAAGGGCCCTCTGAGGAAACAAAATTCAAGAAAATGAATGAATTTTTTTTAATTGAAATTTAAGATTTGAGCTAAAAGTGACGTTTCAATTCTAGATTGGAATTATCTTCAGACTATTTTATTTTTATGATAATATTTTGTCCTTTTCTATCCTGACTATCCTGTAAATAGGAGATTTTTCTCTTTGATTTTTATTTTTTTAAATTTTAGTAAACTAATAATTTTTTCTCCCTTTGAATACTCATCGCCCCCCCCGCTTATTTATCGCCCCCCTGAAAACCCAATTCGCCCCCTTGGGGGCGATCGCCCCCAGGTTGGGAACCACTGGTGTATACGAATGCAGAGAAATTATGATTATTAAAATATCACCTAAGGGATCGTCCACATATTACGTAACACGTAAGGGTCTGGACAAAACGTTACTAATTGTGACATAAGGGACCCGGAGGTTTCTCTAAGTGTGACATCACAATTCAGAGTTGAATTTATAAATTTTTTATTTATTTATATATGAAATTAATAAAAAATACAATATAATAAATGATGAAGATAGGGGGGAGACCTGGTGGATATTATTGAGAAGGGTGAATAAATAAATCCAGAGCTCGTATTCAGGCAAATTTATTCGGATTATATCCCTCCGCTATAGGTCGATGTTTCGGAGCTCAAACGGCTCCTTCTTCAAGAAATTCGAGTTCTGTGTGTTTGAGCCTTAAAGCGCTGCCGCTTTATTTTTTACCCTTACTTTCATAGATCTCTTTTAATGAATTCCATTTTAATTTTTACTAAAGCTAAACCTTTTGAAATATTTTTTATATATATTTAATCAATATTCTTTATTTATCAATTAACAAAAAACAAACAATTAATTTGATAATAGACTAATAATTATATTGATATGTAGGATGATTAAATTGAGTATGATTATAATTATTTATTATGCAATAATCAAATGATAGCCATGACCCCTTCATATTCCATTATCCTTTTAAATGTATGAATAAATAATTATTTAATTAAATTATTTTTATCAAAAAATTAGAGAAGGAGAAAGTGATATAATACCGATATGATATGATTGAAAATAGGAATAGGCTCAGCTATAGTGAGGAGACAGGCTTAATATAAATTAAGTAATTTGTTTAAAAAATACGTACTATTTAAAAATGGAAATTTACTAATGTCAATTTTTTAACACCTCGCATTCTTGTTTGATCTTTATTCATTTCGTCAAAATGAATTAAATATAAATCGATATGTTTTTTGATGGCCATATTTTCTTTAATAATAAAATTGTGATCCGACGTTTAAAACGAACGAACGAACGAATGCCCCACTCGAATGACAAATGTATTGGAGCAAAAACAAACAACGAATAAAGCGCGCACTCTCAACCCCCTTCCACTTAAAACCTTTATACATTCAAACCAGGCAGAGAGAGAGAGAGAGAAACAAATGGATGTGTAAACACGGTCAAAAAATCTATAAAACCACGTGAAAATCTGCATAAATTTGCGACGTGGCTTTTAGAGAGGGGTGGCGAACTCCAGGTAAACATCCTAGCGAAGAGTAAACAGCCAAGTGATAAGCACACATACAAGCACAACCCACACACATATACACGCAGTCCTTGCCATTTGAGCCAAATATAACTTCAATCTATACTGATGATGAACCAACTGTTGCTGAGTGGGTGGGGGAGGGGGAGGGAGAGGGAGTCCTCGTCTCACGACACCACACAGCATCTCTAACAAGTCACAAAGATAAACAAATGGTGAAAATTTAATTCTTTCGCTTTTCAAAATTCATATGCTAAATAAATTGAATACTACTTACATGCTCATCTCATAATACCCCTGGTAAATAATAAATCTTTAAAATTACTCTCTATTTAACAGTCCTTATTTTCATTGTCCTAGGATTTCAAAATTTTGTTATTTTAGTTAATTCATATTATTGATTACTAATAAAAATCACAGTTGGCCAAATCTGATGGCAGGCCAATAAAAAATGTCCAAAATGCAGTATTCCTAATATTATTTTAATTTATGTATTTTATAAATTATATATTCCTGCAAGGATCAAAGAAAAAAAAAATCTGGTGTAACAAGCACAGAACACAACTTTCAATTACCGAAGGATTTTTTGTGTCGACATATATTTAGTTTCCGCCAATATATTAGAATTTAAGATGTCAAATTTTTTTTTTTTTTTTTTTTTTATAAACATTCACACTTTTTTTCTCATTCACACTCACACTCACACACACATTCACACAGTCTTTTCGGCAACTTAGGCCATTTAAGACTTTGACGATAACCGTTGTGATTAACATATAAATTGTGGGTTCAGGCATTTCTATTTAAGCCATCTGGTATCCAAATGGCTTAAATAAAATCATCGGACTGCCTGGGTCCGAACCCGCGACGTTTGGCATAGGAGGTAGGCACGCTACCTACTATGCCACACCCGGGGCGATGTCAAATTTATAAAGATGGGAAAATATATTTTGTTACCATGGCAACCATTTCTCCTATCTTTCCTATGAAGCACAAGAGTAAAGTGTGCTTCAAACAATTTTGAGGGCGAAACGAGAATATACATTTGAAAGAGCATCTAAAAAATAATTGATTTTTGAATTTTAATCAAAATCGTTAGAGCGAATTTTGAGAAAATCGAAAAAAAAAAAAAAAAACTGAAAAAGTACATCAGTAAAGTACTAGTACCCTTTGACCAATTTTGATTAAAAGCTTATTTTTTCCGGTCCCGGGGGTGTTTAACTTGAAAATAAAATTTCAGCCTCATAGTTCAATTCCTTCATGCTTAAAAGTGAACACAGATACACACACACACACACCCCCCCCCCCCCACACACACACACACACACACAGACAGACCATGTCGCGAAAACCACCTTTTTTGATTCAGGGGACCTCAAAATGTAAAGATCCATCGACATCGAATTTTTGACATGAATCCAATACTTTCTCTCTCTATATATATTAACATATATATAGAGGTAAGAGAAAGTAAAATGGAAAATTTTTGTTTAAAGTCTTTTTCGGCATAAGAGTTCATTTAGATTTCGTCCATATTTGTTTCAATTATTAGGATTAAGTAGATGTAGCAGCCAGCTAGTGATAAAAAAATTCTATTTGATTATCGTCGACGTTTTGGAATCACATCGATCCCATCTTCAGGACGATAAACTGTTATTGTTGCTTAGATAGATACAAAAATAAATGATTAAATTTGCATATATCATTAGATGTACATGAGAATAATTCTGATGTACAGTGAGGGACAATATTAAGTCCCATCCATGCGTTTTCTACTTGTGATTATTTCATTGTATTTATAAATGAAAATGAAAATCTTTAGTGGAAATTTTTAGGTTTGTAACATGAAAGTTTCCATTAAAAAATATATAATTTTTTTTTTAAACAATGAAATAATCACAAGTACAAAATGTATGGGTGGGACTTAATATTGTCCCTCACTGTACATCTAATGGTATATGCAATTATTGCCGTAGGCGCATGGGCTGTATTTTATTTTGTGGCAAATGGGCCCGAAACGACAGCATTGGCCAAGTTTGAAAGACTTCAGTTAATTGGTATACAATTCAATTGAAGTGAATTTTTTTCGCCTTGGATGGGATCCGAAATTTTCACGGCAAGTGGGATTTGTAATCCGAGTTGTATAAAGTATTGGATTCGTGTCAAAAATTCGATGTCGAGATGGATATTTTGATGGATATAAACGGTTTGAAGTCCCCTAAATCCAAAAAAGTGATTTTCGCGACATGGTCTGTCTATGTGTATGGTTCTGGGAACAAAATATCTCAAGAACGAACTGTACATCTACCAGAAAATGGTATATGCTAGGAAATTGAAATTTTATATTTAAGTTAGGGACCCCCCCCCCCCCCTGGCACGGGTCACGAAGCTTTTGAACAAAATCGGCCAAAGAGTACTTTACAGATGTACTTTTTCAGTTTTTTTTTTTTTTTTTTTTTTTCGATTTTCTCAAAATTCCGCTCTAACGATTTTGATGGAGTGCATGAACGAAACAAGAAGGTAAGACGATCTTGAGACTTGAGATATGTTGGTGCAACTGGGCATTATATTTTTTCTCCTTTTTTTCTAATACTTAAATAATCTATATATAATAATAGCGGAGTGTCGGTCTATCTGTCCGTCTGTCTCGCTCTGTTTGGCCAACTTTCCGTTGGAATTTTGAAACCGAAATTTTGCAGTCTTATAGAGGACGTTATGGAGAGTCCAGGAAAAATACTCGGATCCCGAAATTCCTACAATTTTTTGAGTTATTAATTCATAAAGTTACGATTTCTTCCATAGGAAATGTATAGAGAAATTTATGTATTTTTTGTATTCTATGAATGTAAACAAATCCTCAAGCAGGCACTGGATCAGAATAGTAGTAATAATAATTTTTTTTCGGTTCGGATCCCAGGCATTCCGATGATTTTATTTAAGCCATTTGGAGTGGCAGGCAGGGACGCGGTTATTAAAAAATAATTCTATAAAATTTTGCTTTGAGTATTTTTTTATTTTTTTTTTGCTTGATTTACATTTGAAAAAAAAACCGGTTTAAAACCGGTTTACCGGTTTTCCGCTTTGTGAAAAACCGAAAAACCGGTTTTCAAAATTTTCCGGTTTTTTCCAAACCCTAGTTTCGGCCCGAGGTCTAGGTTAATTGTAGTGTCTAGGTGTTAATTGTGATTGCATTGGAGGTGTGTTTAATGCTAATTTTAATGTATGCTTTTCTTATTGTATATGTATGCAGCTCTGAAGATGGCCTAGACCTCGGGCCGAAACGTCAGCCGTGAGGGTGAGATTTGAAATAAAATAATATTTGGCTGCATTCGTCTTGTTTTTTTCATGACTCCATCATCATTAAGCCTACAGCCACAGATCTTTTTCGATTGATTTTGATTAAGTTCAAAAATCAATTATTTTTTAGATGCTCTTTCAAATGTATATTCTCATTTTGCTTTCGAAATTGTTTGAAGACCACTTTACTCTTATACTTCATAGGCAAGATAAAAGAAATGGTTGCCATGGTAACAAGGGCGGATCCAGAGGTGTTTCTCAGGGGGGGGAAGAGGTAATCTGGTGTGACTCATCGCACAGCACACTATTTTTTCTTAATTTCTTTAATTTAAAGGCTCATTCTGTACTTGTTTGCCAGAATATAAATACAAATCAAATTTTTAAGTAAGTTTATTAATTTTTAAAATTTTACATTAAAAATAAATTTAAAAAAAAAAAAAAAAAGTATTTTTTCAAATCTCGGGGGTGAGGGGGGGGGTAATCACCCCCTTTACCCCCCTGTATCCGCCCTTGAATGGTAACAAAATATAATAATTTTCCCATGTTTATAAACTTTACCTCTTGAATTCTAATACAATATATCGGCGGAAACTAATTATATCCCGACTAGGGTTGATAGATTCGGAGGCTGAATAGATTTTCGATTCTTCGATTTTAAAATCGGATCCAAATAATCGACTTTGAAAAAAAATCGATTTTTGCCTAAAAAAATAGATTTTCGATTTTTTTTACAAAAAATTTTGCGATGTGCCCATAAGTTGATTTTAAGGTTCTGCTTACGATTTTCAAGCGGTTTGTGGAACAAGAAAAAAAGAACGTTGCATTACTGATGCCCAAATCATTTTATTCAGTCTTTATAACTTGTATAAAAACCAACATACAGTAGGGTGGCCCTTAAAAATTGATTTGCGCACCCTGCTATTTTTGTTCTACTCATTAAAAAAGAATTATAGTCATTTTTGCGAATTTTTTTAGCATGATTTTAAGGGTCGCTCCCAGCCTTTAGGATTAGCCTTAATAGTCCAGTCGATATAACCTTTTATTTGGAAAGTATTCCGAATTTAATGAAATTTTCATAGGTTATTTGGGGGACAGTTTTTTCCAAACTGTGAGGTACATCTCTCTTGGGAGGCGCGCACTAGTCTAAGGGGGAATATTGGCCACCAAGATCAATTTTCCAAATGATTGCTAGTTTTATAAATAATATAATAAAATAATTTAGAAGATTCTGGGACGGAGTTTTTAATTAAAATAATAAATATGAATAAATAAAAAAAATATTTTTATATAAATTTATATTTTTTAGTATTAAAAATTTTTGTTTTTGTATTATTTTATTAAATGTGTGGGGAGGGTGGGTCATATGATTAAATATTTTTAAGGGAGGCATAGTAACAAAAAGTGGAATACTATGTGTAAAACCCAAAGGCGGATCAAGGGCGGATACAAGGGGGGGGGGTAAAGGGGGTAATTACCCCCCCCCCCCGAGATTTGAAAAAATACCTTTTTTTTGCAAAAAAATTTATTTTTCACGTAAAATTTTAAAAATTAATACTTGAAAATTTGATTTGTATTTATATTCTGGCAAACAAGTACAGAATGCGCCTTTAAATTACTGAAATTAAGAAAAAATAGTGTGCTGTGCGACGAGTCACTCCAGATTCCCCCCCCCGAGAAACATCTCTGGATCCGCCCTTGAGGCGGATCCAGAGAAGTTTTTCAGAGTTTTAATTTTTTTTCTGGCCGAAGGCGATAGCATTGTTAATTATTTTATTTTATTTCTTAATCTTATATCAATTATTTTATTTATTAGAATTGGATAAGGGGTTGAAAAATTGAAAAAAATGTTTTTTAAATTTATTTTAGCTAAATCGAAGCCAAATAAATAGAAAACATTCAAAAAATAGCGTTGATTATTATTTTGATTAGGGGAGATGAAGGGTTGATTATTTAAGAAAGGCCTTGGAATATTCCAAATCACTTGTTGACATTCTTTTCGAGATCTAAATATAGTTAGATTAGAGCAAAAGGTATTTTTTTACTTTTAATAAAAAGGGAATTGTTATTTTTATCTATTTATTCCTATAGAAAGAAAAACAAGTCTCTCTCTCGTTCAGTCGAGTCGAGTGCGTTGCCGCGCGGCAGGCGGAGAGAGCTGCTCTGTTTTTTTTTAATTGTGTTTAAAGTGAATCAAAGTGAATAATTAATATAGTGTAACCCACCCTGACCAGCCCGTCAGCCAGCACACCCTCTTGAGCGTCTTATTAAAGGTAATTAATATGCATTTTATCGTTGAAAAAAATATCATAGAAACAAATAATTTGCCTGCGAAAAACGATGCTTTTGAATATGAAATTAAATATTTTGTATTTCACTAAGGGTAGAGGGAGAATATAAGCTGTCGAAAGGGAGAGGGGGAGTGTAGGTTCATTGAAAAAAAATTAAAGGTTTTTTATTTATTTATTTTTTTTTAAACACCTTTTTTCTCATTCACACTCCACACACATTCAACAGTCTTTTCGTGGGACTGCCAGGGATCCGAACCCCCGACGTTCGGTATAGAACGTAGGGACGCGACCAACTACACCAAGCCTGAGGGCATTTTTTTAAAATCTTTTCTTAAGTCACCATTATTTACTATTATATTCTTTCTATATGGTCTATATTTTTGTTAACCAAATTTCCTTAATATACTTTTACACAGGGGTGGATTAAGGGTTGAAAATTAAAATAAAATAATTTCAAAAAAATCTGGTGTGACTGGCGCACATCACACAACTTTCTCTTACCTTCGGTAATCGAAAGTTGTGTTCTGTGCTTGTCACACCAGATTTTTTGTGTCGACATATATTCAGTTCCCGACAGTACGAAACATATGAATTCAGATGTAAAATTTATAAGTATGGGAAAATATTTATATTTTGTTACCATGGCAACCATTTCTCCTATCTTTTCTATGGAGTACAAGAGTAAAGTGGTCTTCAGAAGATTTCAATTGCAAAATGAGAATATACATTTTATAGAGAATCTAAAAAATTTTTAAAGATTTTTGAATTAAAAAAAAATCGTTGGAGCGAATTTAGAGAAAATCGAAAAAAACTGAAAAAGTACATCAGCAAAGTACTAGTACTCTTTGGCCGATTTCGATTAAAAGCTTATTTTTCCGGTCCCGGGGGGTGTTTAACTTAAATATAAAATTTCAGCCTCCTAGCTCAATTCCTTCATGCTTAAAATTGAACACACACCCACCCACCCACACACCCACAGACAGACCATGTCGCGAAAACCACTTTTTTGGATTCAGGGGACCTCAAAACGTGAAGATCCATCAAAATCTCATGACATTAATCCAATACTTTCTCTCTATATATATATTACATATATACATAGGTAAGAGAAAGTAATAAAATTATTATTAAAATAATTATTTATAAATGTATTCAAATTATTTTGAGAGTAATTTCGCGGCGAGGGCTCGCATTTCCTTAAAGGGGGGGGGAGATATGAAGGCATTGACCAGGGGGGGGGGGTTAATGCCTCATCCCCTATAATGCCCAAAGATATTAATGTTTTTTAATACTTTTACTAAAAAAATAAGTGCATTCCGTTTGATTTAAAATTTATATTCAATATTTAGCAAATAGCATAGTGGGGTAGAAACATTTTAATGTCATTCTAAAATTTCTTGTTACTGGGGCGGAATTAATTTTTGAAGATTTCGAAATTCTCATAAACAGATAATATTAACCCTGGGTAACTTAGAGAACCCATCGAATTCCTTGTAGAATTTTGTAGGGATTTTTTTCATTAGGTAGAAAAGTAAGATATGATTAGTCCACTTAGAATTTTACTGGGGTGAGTTACCGCATAAAAAAAAATTAGTTTTTTATTTTTTATCTTTTTATTTTATCTTATTTTTTTTTTTTAACTCTTACACTTTTTTCTCATTCACACTCAACACTCACACTCACATTCACACAGTCTTTTCGGCAACTCAGGCCATATAAGACTTTATACGATAAACGTTATTAATTAATAATATAAATATTGGGGGTACAGGCATTTCAATTTAAGCGATTTGGTATCCATTTCGGACTGCCAGGGATCCGAACCCTCGACGTTCGGTATAGAAGGTAGGCACGCTATCAACTACACCAAGCCTGAGGGCATTTTTTTATCTTTTCTTAAAATTATAAAGGGTTGAGATTGAGATGCATTGTTCATTTTTCAACTATTCCACTCACATCTTCACTTATTTATAGCATTCTATTTAGATATAAATAATTATTTTCAGAACGAATTCATTGTTCTCGTCTGTTAAAACATGATATTTACATAAAAATTCTTTATTTGCTATAAAGAAAATATAATTTTGAAATGTTTGGTTGTGGCTAATAAATTATATCTATAATAATTTAAATTTCTATTTTACGTTTATCCTTTTCTCTTCTATTTATGATTTTTTATTTAGTTTTATGAGAGAAAGAGAGAGAGAGGAGTGAACAAAATGGACCTGGGTTTGGGATGGGTTGCTGGAGGTCATCCAGGGCTCTCTCCCATTGTCGGCTTCTATGAGGGTGGATAGAGCAAACCCATCAGGTATCATAAATCGCGAGTCGCCATTTCCTGAGGAGCCTCTGTTGGGAGGTGGTCGGTGCCCCCCGGGCCATTCTATTAAAAAGTATCCATAAATTGTCAGCCATCAAAGCTTATATGGCCGAATACACACTCTTCTCTGTGTGTATATTTATAGATTTCGATTAGGTTATGTTATAGGGCGTAATTCAAGAGGAGAGTTGAGATTCTAGGAGCAAACAGGCGGGACCAACCACCAAAGCAGCCAAGAGATTACTAAAACCCCTTGTAAAAAAAAAGAATGAAAATATTGCATTAGGCCAGAGGTCTTAAACGGAAGAGAGAGAGTGACTTACAAATATTAATAGTGAAAAAGATATATCGATTTTTTTTTTAAATATGAAAGAAAATTAACGACATATTTAAAAAATAATTCGAAAATTTAAAAGACAAAATAGGTGAACATTCCATGAATGCAATTTTTATAATCATTGCATTCATGGTATGCTCAGCTATTTTGTCATATTGGATGGGAGAAATTAACGATTTGCAAAACATTTTGATTGTACTGAATATAATTCCATATCATTGGGATCAAAATATCTACAAAAAAACGGATAATCTGCAAAAGTGTTTATTTTTGACCAACATTCCTTAGAATTAAATTAAAAGATACTTGTTTGTTGGCTGAAGGTTTTGAAATCACACATAATCTTAAATGTATATTATCTATTGCAATAGTTTTGAGACTAAAGTCCGGTAGTTAGGCAGCCAAAAAAGGCACACGCACCCTAAAGCTTACTTGTCTGTCTAATACCTTTTTCAAAGAAAACAATAGGCCGAACGATCCTTTTTAACCTTTTTTACTTTCTCTTACCTATATGTAGATGTTAATATACATACATATATTTATATAAATATATATATATATATAGAGAGAGAAAGTATTGGATTCATGTCAAAAATTCGATGTCGAGATTTTGATGGATATACACGTTTTGAGGTCCCCTGAATCCAAAAAAGTGGTGTGTGTCCTTCCCAAGCGAGAAAAATTTATTTCATTTGAATTGGCTATCAATCATTTGAAATATAATAAATAAGGATAGGTTCTAAATGGCCTTAGATGCCGAAAAAGACTTTAAACAAATTAAAAAAAAAAATTTATAAATTATCTATAATTTTTCCCTTTTTTCCAATACTTAAATAATCTTTATATGATAATAGCGGAGTGGTCCCCGGGCTTGGTCTAGTTGGTAGCGTGCCTACCTTCTATACTGCGTGTGTGTGTCTGGGTTCAATTTAAAGCATGAAGGAATTGAGCTATACAAAATATAAATAAATATAAATGTTTATCTAATATCTAGGCGGAAACCAACTATATATTGACACAAAAATCTGGTGTAACAAGCACTGTTCACAACTTTCTCTTACCCTTGGTAAGTTGTGTACCGTGCGACCAGACACACCAGATTTATCTTTATATATATAATTCTTCTGTACGTGTGTATGTGACTGAACTCCTCCTAAACGACTGAACCGATTTTGATGAAATTTTCTGTGTATGTTTGTGAGAGTCCCGGACAGGTTTTGTTTCACAAATAACAATAAGTTAATGAGTAATTAACCGTTAAAATAAGAAAAAAATAAAAATTAGGAGAAATAGTTGCCATGGTAACAAAATATAAATATTTACCCATGTTTACGATTTTTTTTTATTTATTTACATTTTGAATTCTAAAATATCGGCGTGAATTTTTTGTCTGTGTACCGGGAGAGTCCCGGAAAGGATATTATTCACAAAAAATCTTAAGTTCATGAATAATTAATTAACCGTTAAAATAATCTCTATATATAAAAATGAAAAGGGAAAATGTTTGTATGTAGGCTACCGGTATATATATATGTTCTATAGAAATTCACAATTTTCAATGAATCAAGGCGAGCAAGGGGGTCCAGGGGGCGAAGCCCCTGGCTAGCGGAAAGCTCCCGCCGAAGGCGGGGCTTTGCGTCTAGTATCTCTTATAAAAATTTAATTATATGATTTCTATTACATAAAATTGAATTTATGATTTTTTATTTTTATTTTTTTTTATTTATAATACCACTAGCCCAAATAACACTTTCATAAGATGAGTCAAATAATTATTCTGCAAATATAAATATTCCAATATTATAATTAGAATTAAAAAGAATATTTGTAAAAGGATTAAGGGATAAATAAAACAATGATTTAATAAAATAATCTTTATTGAATATTTAATGATTGAATAGGATGAAAAATAATAGATAAATATTTCTTTGTTTCAGAAGAGAGACCTTAGAAAAAACATCCATGTTCGTCATCATTATTCATCATTATTATAAAACAAACAGCACATACGCAATTGCAGATTATTTTTAAAAAAGTAAACCTACATACAAGAAAGCGAGCAAAGCAAAGCAAGTCTTCAGTTGAATTCATCTCGATGAAGGAGCCATCTCTGTGCAAAAATCATCTCTTCTATTGCGATTCTATTGTATTAGTGAGAATAAAAGGACACCGACCCCTCATCTCACTCCAATTATAAGGTATTTATAATTTGCATATTTCATTTTCATAGAAGGGTTAACATTTTATTTTTGTATTTTCTTTCTTAACAAATATTTATAAAATTATCCTTTTTTTAATGATGAAACCAGAGGGTGATAAGGGGTGTACATTACGGTTGATAAGGGGTGTACATTAGATAGATATTAGATAGATATTTATTTGTTTGCTCTGAGGCTATTGAGCCTCCTGGAGCACAGAAAACTATACAAAAAATTTACAATCAAGAGAATGTATACATTAGGGTGGTTCTATAGTTATAGGTATGGTTTTCTGAAAGTTTAAAATTTCCTGCTCCAAACCCCTAATTGGTGGTGCGTTTTAAGGGTGGATTAATTATGTAAGTTTTTTAAAAATTATTTAAGTTCGAATATATCCCTAATAAATAAATAAATACAAAAAATAACGCTTAGAAATATTTTATTTAATTAGTGGTGAGTTTTAAGTGTGTTTAGTTTCTTTTATATTGTGTTGTTATTTGTGCAAATAAGACGTTCATCCCCCAAACTCATTTACTCCCCGTCTGGTCATCATTTATTTATTTTCATGTCTCATTTTGATAACGAATTGAATTTCTATTTTCTTTTTTTTTCTGTCTTAAAATATATTATTTAGTGTATATAAAATTATCCACTTTTTTAGATATAATGAATTCGTGTACCCAAGGGGAAGGGTGAGTTTATCAGAAGGGCTGTAAATCATCCCTTCTGATAAATACAATAGTATTTTTATTTAAAAATGAAATTTAAAATACTAATACAAAATTATATTTTTTGTAAAATTTTTACATTTAAGGAAATTGATTACTTTCTCTCCCTCCCCACCCTCCACCCCTATTGCAGAGAATTTAGCTAATAATTGAAAATATAAATTCTTAAACTTTTATCGCTCGTCAATGATATAAATAATAACTGCGATTAACATTTCATTTTAAAACTAAATTATTATTTTACTATAATGTAAACAGAAGGTTGTTTTCCATTCTAAATTAAATATTATTATCATTTTTTTTTTCAACTCGCTCTTTCTACAAACAAACACACGAATCTCTAGATAATAAGAAAAAACAATAATTTTTATTTTTTACAGGGGTGTCTATTGCTAGAGGTCTACTCCCTTCATCATGGCCTTCTCGCTCAATCTCATCCCCATCTCAGCGCACTTCGAGCCTCCCTCTACAATAGGTGAGTTCTGACAATCATATCATTTCAATTTATAATTTCATATCACAAATAATAATTTTCATTTTCCTGGGATTCTCTCTATTATAATATCTCGAGTATAACAACCCCCTCATTTTATCATATTTGATTATCATTTAAATCTATAAAAGTCTCCCTCTCTCTCTTTTTTGATTCGGCTCCCAACAGTTCTTTTAAATTCTGATTCTCTCTAGGAACATTCTAACATATTTGTTTAAGTCTCTGTGTTTATCAGGGTGTTTATAAGGGTGCTAATTGGCCAGAATAAAAGCAAGTTGAGTCAAAGCAAATTCTTAATCAATCTAATAAACCTCTCAATTCTTCCTCCCTTGCCAATTAATAATTAAATATTGGGCGAGGGATGAATGGGGGCAAATTACTTGAATATATACTCATCTATATGAGGCTTTCCACCGGGTGGTAACAAAATATAAATATTCCCATACTTATACATTTTACATCTTGAATTTTAATATATCGGCGGAAACTAAATATATCTCGACACGGAAAATCTGGCTTGACAAGCACAGAACACAAATTTCGATTACCGAAGGTGTGCGCCAGTCACACCAGATTTTTTGTTAAAAAATATTGTCTGCTTTGAAAAAGGTATTTCTCACACAAACAAGAAAGCTTTAGTGTGAGTGTGCCATTTAAGCTGCCTAACTTCCGACCCAGGGATGGATTAATGCAATTTTCTCGGTGAGGGTGGTTTTTTTTTTTTTTTTTTTATTTGTAAGGTCTTTTTCGGCATCAGAGGCCATTTAGACCTCGTCCTTATTTATTTAAATTGATTGGCAGCCAATTCAATTTAAATAAACGGGACGGGATGCGAGCTCGGTGGTTGGTTGTAAGATACAATTTACAGGAGGGCCCGGGATGAAATTTTTTTTTAATAATACCTTCAAATACTAGAACTGTTAAGGTGATTTAAGATTTTTTTAAGGTCTTTTTTGGCATCTAAGGCCATTTAGACCCCATCCCTATTTATTTCAAATGATTTGTAGTCAAATCAAATGAAATAAATTTTTCTCGACTGGGACGGGAGGCGAGCCCGGGACCCCAGCGAGAAGCTGGTGTCTTCTCTCTCAGCTACGGGTCACGGGCAACTTGAGACTTAAAAATGATAGTTTCAAATTTAAAAAAATAAATCGTTGGAGATAATTGTGAGAAAATCAAAAAAAAAAAAACTGAAAAATTACATCAGTAAAGTACTAGTACTCTTTGACTAATTTTGTTCAAAATCTTCTTGTCACTTCCCAGGGGGGTGCCTAACTTCAATATAAAATTTCAACCTCCTATCTTTTTCCGTTCTTGAGATATTTTATTCACAGACACACAGACAAACCATGTCGCGAAAACCACTTTTTTGGATTCATGGGACCTAAAAACATGTATATCCATCAAAATCTCGACATCGAATTTTTGACATGATTCCAATACTTTCTCTCTATATATATTAACATATATAGAGGTAAGAGAAAGTAATACATAAATGCGCGAAGCGCACCGAAGGTGAGATAATTTAAGAAACAGACTGGAAGACTTTAACTTTATATTATTCTCTTCCACTCACTGTTTTTTTGTAATTATACAAAAATCTCAAAAAGCGGCATATAGTCACTCGGTTTACAGTATTCCCTTTTCAAAATATTGTTTTTAATAATAATTCAAAAAATAAAAGAGAACATTCACTGATAGAGCGAGACAGAGATGGAGATAGTAAAACAAATTTTCATCATACCGGTCGATCGAATGCTATTTATCCTCGATGCTTGTAAAATAATTCATAACCTCTCTCCTCTCCCCTCCCTCCCTCGCCCTCCCCATATCTGCCCATTTTCTCTCTCTCTCTCTCTCTCTCATGTATCCACAGGGAATTTAATTTTTTTAAACTGACCAATGAAAATTGTATATCAATCGGCCAATAAATAAACAAATGTATCATTCGGATCGCATAAAATAATAATCAAAAAACGAAACAATTGTTTGGTTGACGCTTTTTTTTTCCCCCGGAGTAACCGGGAATGATTTTCAAAAGTGGTACAAATAATATTCACAATTATTAAGCAATTAGGCTATATAAAAAAAATATACATGTAGAATAACGAGGATAAAAAAAATATTATTTTTAATGATTAATTATTATTGAATAACTATTGGGGTTTGCGTTTAATTAGTTATTTATAGCAGTTATTTTTTTAAAGTTCACACATTGAAGAATCTTTATTAACCTCTAACCATTTGAAATAATATACTCTAGAGAGAAAGTTTTTGTTCTGAGGATGAGAAAGTTTTGTAGCATGTTGCCTTTAATATTTCATCTTTCTAAAAGAATTTTCTTATTTTATTATTTTACTCATATATAATAATCTTCTTTAGGGATTTTCTTATTACGTCACATTTACCTTTCCGAATTCAATTTGTCAAAAAAAAAAAAAAATAAAATCAAATAAAATAATAAAATGAGCTTCCGCTTATTATTTAATATAAGCCGAGTCATATTAAATAATTGACCTTTGCCTAACTTCATCTCGAAATATCAAGATTATTTTTTATGTCTTTTATTATTTACTTTTTATTCTGCTTCAAAAAGGCATTGAAATCGACCAAAGAATTGGTTTAAATGTAAATACCTGAGACCATTCAAGTTTAAAGCAATCAATATAAGGAAAATATACTTGAGTTTACCGTTGGCTCTAGTCAGGGCCGCAGACAGGGGGGGGGGGGCAGGGGGGCTATATCCCCATTGCGCTCCCACCTTAAAATTCTAATAAAAATTAAGTTGCATGGTTAAAATGTCAATTCAAAAAAATCATTTTCTAGAAATTTTTTTCCTCAAGGGGCCCGGGCCCTTTAAGCTCAAATCTTAAAATTTCAATTAAAAAAAATATCATTTCCTTGAAATTTTTTTCTTCAGGGGGCCCGGGCCCTTTAACCCCTTTCAAATCTTAAAATTTCAATTAAAAAAAATATCATTTTCTTGAAATTTTTTTCTTCAGGGTGGGTCTTTTAACCTCAAATCAAGTTTGATCTTTTCACGACTCAGGATAGCTAAAAACGCAGATTTCAGTGGCTAATTTTCAAAAAATTTTCCATCCCCCAGATTTCCCCCGAATTTCTCTGTCCGGATCTGGCCTCGATAAATTATTGTAACTCTTTGGTTAGGAATTTTTGAAAAAATTTTAAATAACTTTATTTAAATAAATATTTTAAGCTAGGTATAACTATTTCAAAAGTTGTCTCAAAAACTGTGTAAAAAATTGTTGGCATGAAGGCCACAATAGCCTTTTATATACTAAAAAAAAAATTTTAATTTTTTTTTTTTGGGGGGGCCGCATTAGTAAGTAGCCCCGGGGCCCGTCAAGACTGTCTGCGGCCCTGGCTCTAGTTGAAACATTATAAATAGGTAAATAATTAATTAATTAGAAAAATCTTGATAATATGTTTCAATTTGTTTATTCATTGGTCTAAATTTTTAATACGTATTTATACCAATAAATAAATAAATTGAAACATATCACCAAGTGATTTTCTAATTAATTAATTTTACATTAATATTAATGGAATATATAGCCTACTAAAAATAGTAGTACACTATGAGAGGCAACTTGCTCTATATAGGTAGGCCTACATGTTTAAATAAATAAAATAAATAAATAATAATATTATTATTAAATATTTGATGTCTGTCTCGTTGATTTTTTTACACTTGCTAAATAAAGCCTTTGAAATGAAGTTGTTTTTTTGAAGTGAAACTTCTTTACTAACGGTTCTATTCATGTTCTTAAAGCAGCGTTTTCCAAACTGTGAGGCGCGCCTCCCTAGGGAGGCGCGGACTAGTCTAAGGGGAGGCGCGAATTTGGCCACCAAGTTCAATTTTCCAAATGCTTGCTAGTTTTATAAATAAAATAATAAAATTTAGAAGATTCTGGGACGGAGTTTTTAATTAAAATAATAAATATGAATAAATAAAAAAAAATATTTTTATATAAATTTATATTTTTTAGTACTAAAAATTTTTGTTTTTGTATGGGGGACGTCATACGATTAAAATATTTTTAAGGGAGGCGTTGTAATATAGAAAATTATACTATGTGTAAAACCCAAAGGCGGATCCAGGGAAGTTTTTCAGGGTTTTAATTTCTTTCTGACTAGACGCGAAGCTCGCCGAAGGCGATAGCATTGTTAATTATTTTATTTATTAAGATTGGATTTTAAATGGCATAAATAAGAATGCCTGGACCCCAACATGAATATATTATTAATAATGGTTATCGTAAAAAGTCTTATATGGCCTAAGTTGCCGAAAAGATTAAAAAAAAAAAAAAAAATTCGATTAGGGGTTGAAAAATTAAAAAAAAATGTTTTTTTAATTTTTTTTAACTAAATCGAAGCCAAATAAATAGAAAACATTCAAAAAATAGCGTTGATTATTATTTTGATTAGGGGGGGGGGGGAATGAAGGGCTGATTATTTAAGAAAGGCCTTGGAATATTCCAAATCACTTGTTGACATTTTTTTCCAGTTATAAATAAAGTTAGATTAGAGAAAAAAGTATTTTTTTACTTTTAATAAAAAGGGAATTGTTATTTTCATCTATTTTATTCCTATACAAACGGAGAGAGAGAGAGTCGAGATTCTCGTTCAGTCCAGTGTGTGGCCTGACGGCAGGCGCGCCTGCTCCTTGCTCTCTTTTCAAGTTGTGTTTAAAGTGAATCAAAGTGAATAATTAATATAGTGCAACCCACTCTGACCACCCCGTCAGCCAGCACACCCTTTTGAGCATCTTATTAAGGTAATTATTATGCATTTTATCGTTGAAAAAAAAAAAAATTATAGAAACAAATAATTTGACTGCGAAAGATGATTCTTTTGAATATGAAATTAAATATTTTGTATTTCACTAAGGGTAGAGGGTGAATATAAGCTGTTGAAAGGGGGAGGGGGAGTGTAGGTGTCATTGAAAAAAAAAATTAGTTTTTTATTTTTTAACTTTCACACTTTTTTCTCATTCACACTCAACACTCACACACACATTCACACGGCAACTCAGGCCATTTAAGACTTTATACGACAACCGTAATTAATTAATAATATATTGATAATATTGGGGGTTCAAGCATTTCTATTTAAGCCATTTGGTATCCAATTCGGACTGCCATTATTTACCAATATATTCTTTCTATATGGCCTATATTTTTGTTAATCAAATTTCCTTAATATACTTTTACACAGGGGTGGATTAAGGGTTGAAAATTAAAATAAAATAATTTCAAAATAAAAATAAAAATAATTATTTATAAATGTATTTAAATTATTTTGAGAGTAATTTCGCGGTGAAGGCTCGCATTTCCTTAAAGGGGGGGGGAGGTATGAAGTCATTAACCAGGGGGGTTAATGCCCCATCCCCTATAATGCACAAAGATATTAATGTTTTTTAATACTTTTACTAAAAAATAGGTGCATTCCGTTTGAGTTAAAATTTATATTCAATATTTAGCAAATACCATAGTGGGGTAGAAACATTTTAATGTCATTTTAAAATTTCTTATTACTGGGGCGGAATTAATTTTTGAAGATCTCAAAACTCTCATAAACGGATAATAATAACACTGTGTAACTTAGGAACCCATCGAATCCCGTGCAGAAGTTTGTAGGGATTTTTTTCATTAGGTAGAAAAGTAAGATATGATTAGTCTACTTAGAATTTTACTGGGGTGAGTTACCGCATCTTTTTGTATATAGAACTAATCTCAATTCGGATTTGAATTTTTACTTTCTCTTACTTATATGTATAAATTAATATACATATATATATAGAGAAAGTATTGGATTCATGTCAAAAATTCAATGTCAAGACTTTGATGGAAATACACGTTTTGAGGTCCCCTGAATCCAAAAAAGTGGTTTTCGCGACATGTTCTGTCTGTGTGTCTGTTTGGGTTCAATTTAAAGCATGAAGGAATTGAGCTAGGAGGTTGAAATTTTATATTTAAGTTAGGCATCCCCCAGGGCGTGAAAATAAGATTTGAGAAAAATATTTTTCTTCAGGAATGAAAGTTAGAAAAAACGAAACCAGAATTTTTTCTTTAAAAATATATTTTAACAGCTGACGTTTCGACTTTGGTCAAAGCCATCCTCGGAGCTGTTAGTGATCATCCGAAGATGGCTTTTACCAAAGCCGAAACGTCAGCTGTTAAAATATATTTTTAAAGAAAAATTCTGGTTGCGTTTTCTTCTAACTTGCATTCCTGATACCAAGTCCACCAGCCATTAAATACCCTTATACCAGTGTTTTTCAAACTGTGAGGCGCGGACTAGTCTAAGGGGAGGCGCAAATATTGGTCACCAGGACCAATTTTCCAAATGATTGCTAGTTTTAATATAAATAAGAATATATAAAAAAAATATTTTTATATAAATTTATATTTTTTAGCATTAAAAATTTTTGTTTTTGTATTATTTTATAAAATGGGGGAGGGGGGAGGCGTCATAAGATTCATTATTTTTAAGGGAGGCGTGGTAACATAAAGTTTGGAAACCACTGTCTTAAAGAGTTGCGAAACGCTCCATTCCTGTCACTCGGTGCCCTCTAAAGCTACGCAATTGTGCTCAGAAACTCGGTATAAAATTTGGATTTTCTTGCTCAATAACGTCTCTATGGAACAAAAAAAAAGAAGGCTGACGAAGTAACTAGACTTAAGGGGCGCGCCTCGGCTTGCTAATTTTGGGAGATTCCAGGGGCCGCAATTTAAAATATCTACAACTTATAGAAGCCCTTTTTTTGATTTTCGAAAAAATAAAATCTTTTTTTTAGATTAATTGCATTAAATAAAAAATATTTTTAAAATATTCGCTCTATATCTTATAGATAATTAAATTAGTAATCATTGTGTTAAAAAAAAAATAATTTTTTACCCTTAATTCTTTTAAATGAAATGAAATAAATCCCTTGTATCTCTATGGGAAAAACGAACGCCATCTCTTGCCGCCTAGAGTAACTCGATAGTGAATCGTCTTCTAACGGCTTTTCGAGAAGCGCACCTTAATATATTTATATCTCAAAAACCAATGAAAATTTCAATAGATCTACTTATTGAAAATATCAACAAATTTCACAATCTTTTTTCTATGAAATATGAATTTTGCGTTCTTCTCAAGAGTGTACTATAAATACAGAGTTTTTTTTTATTGATAATTAACAAATACCTTGTCTAAGCGCCTCTTGCTATTAAATATCAATTAAGTAAACAGAAATTTTAAATAATAATAAATTATCTCTATATATCCGAGGTAGTTCGTGAGTTTTTTTTTATTTCCACTTATGTAATATAACTATAATTAATACATTTTCCATCTAATAATTACTTTCTCTTACCTATGTATATATGTAATATATATATATAAAGTATTGGTTTCATGTCAAAAATTCGATGTCGAGATTTTGATGGATCTTCACGTTTTGAGGTCCCCTGAATCCAAAAAAGTGGTTTTCGCGACATGGTCTGTCTGTGAACAAAATATCTCAAGAACGAAAAGAGCTAGGAGGTTGAAATTTTATATTTAAATTAGGCACCCCCTGGCCCAGGGGCCCAGGAGCCCTGGGACGTGACACGAGGCTTTTGAACAAAATCGACCAAAAAGTACTAGTACTTTACTGATGTAGTTTTTCAGTTTTTTTCGATTTTCTCTAAATTTGCTCCAACGATTTTTTTTTTAATTCAAAAATCAATTATATTTTAGATCTTCAATAAAATGTATATTCTCATTTTGTGATTGAAATCTTCTGAAGACCACTTTACTCTTGTTCTCCATAGAAAAGATAGGAGAAATGGTTGCCATGGTAACAAAATATAAATATTTTCCCATACTTATAAATTTTACATCTTGAATTCAATTGTACCCTACTGTCGGAAACTAAATACATTTAGACACAAAAAATCTGGTGTGACAAGCACAGAACACAACTTTCGATTACCGAAGGTAAGAGAAAGTTGTGTGCTGTGCGCCAGTCACACCAGATTTTTCGTATTAATATAGATGCACAGATAATATTATAATGTGATATTTTTGGAGTTGGATTTCCCTACCTCAAACTCAGATAACATGACCCGCTGTCAATCCAAAAATATCCTACATTAATAGCACAATTGATGACCTTATGGTTTTGAATAATCTCTACCTAGTAATGCAATTGGTATTTTTAGGTTTCCTTAAAACATTCAATTTTAATATTTCAATCAAATAAAATAAATTCATTCACGGATATTTCCCCCACTCACCTGAGAGTTACACCCATTACTCTTAAAAAAATTCCCTCTCGCCAGAATGCACCTGTCAATTAAATATTTATAAAAATAAAACGTATTTTCAAGTATGATTTTATTAAATTAAAGCATTTTTTTCCACGTAATAATAATTATTTTGTTATATCGCTTTTACGTGAAACATGATCAATTAAGAGGTCGGTCGATTATGAAGTATATTAAAAATAAATGGAAAAAAATGATGATGTTTATATATGTAGGAAGGGAAAATGACCAATAATTTTTTGGGTTGATCCTTAAAAGGACCTTTTTTTTTATCTTATTAATTTTTATATGTAAATAAACTTTATTTTACATTTATTAATAAACCAACATTTAGAATTGTAAATATATTTTTTCGCATTTTATTTTACAATTCCCTACAAAATTTGGGGGCTCGCGCCGAGATATGAATTTTTAATTCGGGAATAGACGTTACCTCGCGCCGAGATATGAATTTTTAATTCGGGAATAGACGATTGATTACCCCTACAAATCTTTTGAGCTAAGACATTCTTTAAAATTTTGAACTCTTGTTTGTGTGTCCGTGCGTGTGTATTTTAAGTTCAACGTACTTTTAAAAATTTTAATTAGAGACAAGTGACCAGGGTCGAACAAAAGTGTTAGAAACATTCCAGGGTCATTGACCGCAAGGGACAAGTTTTTTTTTTCATTTTATTTTTAAACATTGTCTTTGTGTGCGCGGACAATAGAAGAAACTTAAAGTGAAAGTGTTTTGTTTCGGTGACTTTAAAATTTATTTAAAATAAACTATGACGATTAAGAAAAAATTTAAAAGAAGGCTAATGAAGCTTGGAGATATTCCGCAAGTCGTAAAACGAATTGAAAGGGCAGATTTTTCGACTATAAAGAAATTTTATTATCTACTCTATGAAGAGCAGCCGAATAAATACAGCCGATGCCGTGTCAGAAGATTTGAAGAATATGACATGCTGTACGGATCAAAAGAATTTCTAGAGAAATTAGATTTCATCAGGACGTTCTCGACAGACGACGTACTCGACATCATGCTGGTGTTGGGCTTCCCTCCACAAGACGGCGTGGACCCTGCCGAGGAACTGCTGGAGCACCTGTGCTGTGTGCGTGGCATTCAGGACTGGTACGAGGAAAACGAAGACGACAAGGAAGAGAAAAGCGAGGATGCAGAAGACGTCTCATCCCACGCAGACGGCGGACCCGAGGTGGTGCTTTCTCTCAACCTTGAACTCGGTACCAGCGATGAATCGACTCCAGTGGTTAGTAACGACGACGACGACGCCAGGATGATCGACGAGCGACGACGGGCCGATGAAATCAAGTATGTAGAAGACATTCCTTTATCCCCTGCAGATGGCAATGCAAACGATGACGACGATGAAGTAGATGTGGAGCTGCTGCCCAGCCCAATCGGCAACCGGAAAGACGATGACGACGACGACGATGACGCCGATGAAGAAGACGAACGACGTTCATTCGGTAACCTGAACGACGAAATCGACGATGAAGAAGATGTAGAGCTTTTGTCTAGCTCGATAGGCAACATGAACGATGATGACGATGAAAAGGATGTGTTGCTCTCGCCTAGCTCGTTAGGCAATACGCACGACGACGACAACATGAACGACGGCGAGGACGTAGAGCTTTCGTTCAGCTCATTTGACGACGCAGACGAAAATAAAGAAGGATTAAATAGAGAAGACGAAGATGAAACAAAAGAATTTAATGACATCGAAAGTAAAGACGAAACAAATGAAGGCAAAGAATTGAAGAAAGAAGGAAATCTAGAAGAAAAGAAAATCAAAGTTAAGGAAAAAGAGGAAAGAAGAAAAGTGAATTTCGATGAAACCAAAAATCGAGATAAAATTAATCGAAAAAACGAAAGATCGAAGAGAGAAGATGAAAATTTAAAAGAAAAGAAAATCAGAGTCAAGAAAAGAAGAGACGTCGCTCTTGACTCCAAGAGCAAGGCGTCAAAGGCTTCAACGACGGCGCGAGAGGCGGGGTTTAGAAATTATTTGTTTCAGATACATCAACCTCTTCGAGCCCGCGAGTGGACCCAGAGAAGGGAGGTCCATAGGAAGGCGTCCATCGATGAGTCGAAGGAGGACGATGGAGGGAAACAACAGAGTAGCGACTGGAACCCATGGGAGCGTCCCATTCATCGCAAAACAAGGCGGATGAAGGATGAAGTGCGCCTTACAGGATCGGCAACCAGGAGTACACCCGGTGGCCGGGGCGTCCACACTTCAGGATGGCCGAGTTGTAGGAAGGGAAAATGACCAATAATTTTTTGGGTTGATCCTTAAAAGGACCTTTTTTTTTATCTTATTAATTTTTATATGTAAATAAACTTTATTTTACATTTATTAATAAACCAACATTTAGAATTGTAAATATATTTTTTCGCATTTTATTTTACAATTCCCTACATATATATATTTTTTTTTTAATTGGATCTCCGTGTAAAGCTAAATATTATTCTAATTCTTCAATAAGCTCGAATTAAAATTTAATAAAAACAAAAATAATTGAATAAAATAAACAATGAATAAATTTTCTCTCTCTGAATTTTATATTCTATCAATACAAGAAGAAAATTTCAAAAGCTACGGGGGTAGACTATTTTTTATTACCAAAAGCCCCTAGATTTGCTCTAACCGAATCTATAAGTAACAAACTTAATTGATTTTGTTTTTACTTTCTCTTACCTATATATGTAATATGTAGTAAGAAAGTAATGCGATCAGGTCAAAAATTCGGTGTCGAGATTTTGAGGCATTTAGGCTTACAGGTATTGAGATCTCCTGAGTCCAAAACAGTTGGCAAAATGTGTCTATTTGTGTGTCTGTGTGTGACAATTTTAAGATTGAAGTAAATGAGCAACGAGGTTGAGATTTTATATCTAAGATAGTTGCCCTCCCGGACAATTAAAATAAGCTTTTGAAAAAACTTGGCCAGAAAGTACTAGTACTTAACTACTTTTTCAGTTTTTTTTTTCGTTTTTCCCAAAATTAGCTCAAACGATTTTGATTAAAATTCATAATATTTTTTAGATGCTTTTTAAAAAGTATATCAATAAAATTTTTCGTGGAAAAAGTGTACTTTACTGATGCAATTTTTATAAATAAACTATTTTATAGATATTCAAATAGGTCGAAAAAATGAACAAAGCAGCTAGTTTTATTTCGATTTATTATCAAAACAGGGCCGACGTTTCGGTCGCATATGGAATCATCTTCAGGGCCGGGTTAATGTCTGAATATGTATATAATTCTCGCCAAGTTATATTACACAATAACAATAGTTATATTACTCAATAGCATACACAATTGTAAGTGGCTCATTCATGTTCATGTCCAAAAAATTCAATTTTAGTATACCATGGACAGAGAGTGAGTATTTTATAGATGATCTTTAAAAATATTAATGAGGTTTTCCCTAAAATGTGTTTGAAATGCACTTTAGTAGGCCTACTTTGTCTTACCTATTTCCAATTGAAGCATTCGTAGTTCAATGTCATCTATGAATCACAAGTGATTGAGTTTGGAACTAAGGTGCTCTAGATAATTAAATATATCTCGACCTAAAAAAATCTGCTGTGCGACTGGACACATCATATTTTATTTAATATTATCTTGTTGCTTAAGAATTTTTTTGACGTGACAACGTCTTACAAATCATGTTAGAGGGGCATGCACGAAAAAGTTTATCGGCTTGGATAACTCCTCTGTCTTTCGAGGTATAATTATGGGGAATATACGGTTAGAAAGAATGAGTTTTCAGCTAAAGATTTCACCATTTATTTTTTTCCTATCATTTTATTTTACCGCGTGGCGGTAAATTCTAATTTGAAAGTTTAAACCCCTGTAGATTCCGAACGGCTAATCAGATCAGACTAAATGGGATGTCATTTGGTGCAGAAAGAAAACCTCTAATAGAATAAATAAAAAAATCCCGAGTAATTAACTCCAAAATTAGTTTTTTTTCTCGAAAAACCTAATTTTTTAGGCAAAAAAATATCGAAAAATAGCCCTACTTGTGCAACGCATAGCGACTTGACCATAAAAGCTACATTAAATCTAAATATAGTTTTGTAAAGAGTGGTTCAATACCCCGGGGTGTTTTTTTCTTTTTTTTGATATGACGTCATTTTTTAATTTCCATATATAGGCCTACCTCTATTATATAAATTTCCCTCATTTCAATTAAAGTTTAAACTTCCAAATTTTTCAAAAATATTTCAAACTATAAAAGATATAATTGTTCTAAATCTAAACTATTGTTGATTTCTTTATCATCGAATTTAATGATACCCTTTCGACTTAAGTTTTCCAAGTATTTCGTATTCCGTCGAATAAACCTCTCAGTTTCCAAAAAGAGAAAAAATTTCCGATAAATCTTGATGGTTTAAAATTACCCCAGGTTTCTCTCTCTCTCTTTCTCTCTCAAGTAGTAGGAATGTAATGAGTGCACACATATCGGAATCGGAGCGACTCATAGTTCCCACGGGTGTTATCTCAACGCCCACCTTGGGAGGCCTTAGCCTAGCTAGCAAGCTATAGATAGCACTTTGCTCGCTCAGCGATTCCTGTTCCTCTCGCCTTCAAGAGCTCTCCAGGGCAGTCCTTAATTAACCCACTCAAGATTTTACACCCTTCTCCGCCACCCATTGATTACTTTCCTCACTTTTTTCTTTCTATTTCTTTCTTAACTTTATTAGTTTATAATTGTTTGATTGCCGATTATTAAATCAAAATCTGAAACTTTTTTGACAGGATATTTATTTAATTAATTTAAGTCATTATAATTTAAATTAATTTTATCTTTCCATTGTCCCTTATGATTATGAAGCAAGAGCTTTATTTACGTTTATACCAAGGAATAGAAGCTTCTATTAATTTTATGTTGTTCATTATCGTAGATTTAATCCTAAATTAGCTCTTTCGATAAGGCTATTCTATCCCAGGGAGTGAAGATAACCGCTAGAATAAGACCCATTTTACTTGAATGTGATGTGATCTTAATCGATATATATTGACCTTGGTCAGAAGCGAATTTAAGTTAGACTGCACCCTAGGCTCTGTCTCTTTATAGTAGGCCTAGTAATTATCTAAATTTATATATTTACTGTATAATTTGCTAATGTCCGTCGGTCTGTCATAATCTATTCTTAAAGTTGTGTGACCTTGGATTATTCGCAGGAGGGCAAGAGTCGCAAATATAACAAATAAATTATTACGGTTAAATAAGTTTAAGCCCTCGGGCTTGGTGTAGTTGGTAGCGCGTCTGCCTTGTATACCAAGGGTCGAGGGTGGATGTGGGAGTGAATGTGAGGGGATATTCGGTAATCGAAAGTTGTGTTCTGTGCTTGTTACACCAGATTTTTTGTGTCGATATATATTTAGTTTCCGCCAATATATTAGAGTTTAAGATGTCAAATTTATAAACATGGGAAAATATTTATCTTTTGTTACCATGGCAACCATTTCTCCTATCTTTTCTATGAAGCACAAGAGTAAAGAGTGCTTCATTTTGAGGGCAAAATGAGAATATACATTTGAAAGAGTATCTAAAAAATAATTGATTTTTGAATTTTAATCAAAATAGTTAGAGCGAATTTTGAGAAAATCTAAAAAACTGAAAAAGTACATCAGTAAAGAACTTGTGCTTTTTGGCCGATTTTGATTAAAAGCTTAATAATGATCCTGACGTGGAATGACTACTTACAGAGGATAATATTAATTCCCTAGCACAAAAGGAGGTAGAAGTAGCCATACCACATTGCTCCAGGTCCCGGGGGAGTTTAACTTATATATAATATCAGCACACAGACAGACCTTGTCGCAAAAACCACCTTTTTGGATTCAGGGAACCTCAAAACGTGTATATCCCTCAAAATTTGGACATCGAATTTTTGACATGAATCCAATACTTTTTCTCTATATAATATATAGAGGTAAGAGAAAGTAAAAAAGAGCGAGTGTTTAAAAAAAAAAAAGAAGTTTAAAAATTTGGATTATAATTATAAAATTTCGATCACGTATTGAAATGTTGATATGATAATAAATTTGCAACTACTTAAGACTATTTAATTCATTCGTTAATTAATTTTAAATCAAGTCATAGTGCATGCATGCATTGACTAGTCGCTTCGTGAGATTGACTTGGGCTCCGCGACTTCAAAAAGTTTAAGAAGCACTGCTTTATTTGACTTGTTAGATAGTTTCCCTTTGGAATTTGTCCAGGTCGATGCCTTTGCTCGCTACACCACCGACTGATTTTATTAATAAAATACTCTTGTATTTATATTTCTTAGCTCGAAAATCAAATAAAAATCTAGTATTTCTGATATATATCTCGTGTTAACAAAAATTCCTGTATAATCATATCATTTGGTCTAGAAAATTTGTTATTTTAATTTCACCTGTTATTTTATTGAGTGCCAATCATATTATTAATGAAAACATTGACAAATTTATATTTATCTATATGTTAAAATAATAGAGATATAATTATATAAAAACAATAGAGGAAATTTGCTAGTGCGTTTGTGACTAATTGAACTCAAAAAAAATATTCACAAAGAATGACTTTGAGTTCGCATTTAATAAGTAGGCTTATATTTATTTAACACATATTTAATATTCACTACTAGAGGTTATTTGTTTCGGAGAAAAAATAGGTTTTCAATTTTTGGGAGTGAATGAAGTGTACAGTGAGGGACAATATTAAGTCCCACCCATGCGTTTTTTACTTGTGATTATTTCATTGTTTTTTAAAAAGAAAATGAGAATTTTTATTGGACATTTTCTAGGTTTGAACCATGAAATTTTCCATTAAAATATATAATATTTTTTTAAAAACAATGAAATAATCACAAGTAGAAAACGAATGGGTGGGACTTAATATTGTCCCTCACTGTACGAAGATGAGGAAAAGAAATAATCAGGGGTTGGAGGGTATAATTATGGAGTTTAAAGACTTTAGTGGCGAATTGGAGATATCAGCCAAAGTTGTTTGGCCCAAGTGTTTAAAGACTTTTTTTAAGTTTAAAGATTTTTTTCTATTGTCAATGCCAAATCCTGATCCTTTGGGAAGCCAACTTGAAATAAACAATACTTTGTGACCTATGAACTTTGAGAATTTTCAAAATTTTCTTAAACCTAAGCATCCCTTTGCTTTCGACTAAATTAAATTCACATTCGAATGAAAAACTAGAAATTTATTTCTAACAAAGCTGTGAGTGTTACTAATATCTAATTCAAATATATAAATCTCGAAAATATTTAACTAGAAATTTATTATTTAGAATCTTTTATTGCTTAAAATTACTTTAAATAATACATAATTAAGTCATAGATCTAATAAGAAAAGATAGATTTTTAATAAAGCTCAATTTTAATTATGCTTAAAGCATTTGAATGTAATATTTCAAAAAGGTCATTCAAACTATTTAAATTCTTGCTCGTTCTTGGGTCATAGCACAGTGGTAGAGCATCCGCTCTTGTGCTAGGGGTCTAAATAATATCCCGTGGACTAATTAGGATAGACATGCGCCTTGAATTCTGATTCTAAAGAGAGATAGATTAAATTGTATCATCTGTCAAAGTTCCTCGGCAGAAATTTCTTCATATTTCTTTTTCATTTCATAATTATTTGTCAATCATGTTTTTCAGTTCGATTAGGCACCGATATAAAATTATATTTAACAAATGTGTGAGTAGTTTAGTGTTTAGTCAAATTCGAATTGAGGTAGGTCCTATTCATTGAATATTAATATATTGAAATGAATGGGTCTCGAAAATTATTTAAATAAAATTATATATGGCACAAGAGACTAATTTACTGATTATTAGAATCCGGATGTCCATGCACAAAATTATCTACATAGCTAATAGAGCCTGTTCATACATTCGATCTGCCATGGAAGTAAAGCTGGATGCATATCTGAAAGGAGCCCGTGACCCGTGGCTCAGGGTCATTAGCTTCTCTAGCCACTTTTAGCTTTCCGTACCAAGAAAAAAAAAATTATTTCATTTGAATTGGCTAACAATCATTTGAAATAAATAGGAATGGGGTCTATATGGCTTCATGTGCCGGGAAAAACAAAAAAATTTAAAAGGGATAGTATAATTTAATTTTTGTTTTCCGTCTAGTACACAGAACAAGCCTAAATATTTCTATACAACAGCACTGATTAATCTTTTCCTAATTCTAATAATTCTACTCGTACTTATAAAGTAGTATTTTGGTTGCAGAAGGGAGTTGTCAGATCTGCTGTTCTTTTTACTCGTTCACCTGCACTCTTTGTGGTTCCGAGCAATTTATGCTCACCCTGTTTTTGTGTTAGTGAAGAAATTTTATTAAAATTTGAATTTATTCAGATCTTTTCGAGTCAATGAAATTTTAATTTCATTAGTATAATAGGTGGATATGAGATGCTGTATTTAGTGGGCCAGCGACCTAGGATAAAGATAGTTCACCCACTGCGAAAGCGGGGTAGTCCTGGTTCGACTCCAGGGGGCCCAATTTTGCACTCTCATAAGCATAAACACATCTAGAAAATTTGCTATCTAAAACGATACATTGACTGGCTAATGAATAGTCTATTTTAGCGTTGATTGAATAATTCCATATTTTTCAAAACTAGTTAATATAGTATTTGAATTTATTTATAATTTTTAACTATGTATACTATTATCGAGCAAATGACGTCCAATAATAATAAAAGAGAAGAAGGGCCTAGGCTTCGGCTAATCTCGCCTTCCTCCGCCGTCGCTCAGACGCTGGAAACGCATTTTTGTTAGGAACGCATTTTTGTTACGTTACATTTTCTCCCAATTCACCCTGCGTAAGCCGCGTTAAAGAACTTCGTTCCAAAAATAAATATTATATTTTAAATAATAAAGCAACTTCTGGTCCACTCTATATAATAAAATAAATGATATAACGAACGAATTCTTTCAAGGATTTCTCTATTTAATCTCGCTCTTATATTCTATTTCTAGGCATAATACAAATATATTTAAAAAAATATTCAAAATGCCTTATAAATAAATCCCTGACAAAAAACAAATATGTAAATTCCATTATATAAAGGACAATCAACCACTGATGAGGTTTACCTAAAAGGTAATAAAACTTTTAGTACCCACTCTGCACATACATTATTACATAATAATATAAGTAGGCTTTATCGATGAAATCCCCTTCGAATGACAAACAAAGCCTTTCTAGATGGCAATTCTGTCTGTATATAATTTCCATCGGACATGAACAGTCATTTGCTTCCCTCTGGTCCTTTATGGACGTATACACACCCATACGCATAAGTAATGGGTGTATATATTGAATAATCTCGAGAGGATATTAGTTTATGCCGTAAGTAAACTGCAATCCGTCGTGCCTGATTGCAAAACCTCTCCAACAACATATTACCTTGTTTCTCTCTCTCTCTCTCTCTCTCTCTCTCTTCAGGCGAAATTAATTTAACAGGAATATCTGATCCAATGGAATAATAATAATTATAATCTAACCAAGGCCCAGATAATTAATTTAAATGTAATAATAATAATATTACTCAGATTTTTTTGGGGAAAATAACACAAGTCAACAAAATTTTTTTTTTTTCTCTCGTCATGTGCAATGTACACAAATCAAATTTTATTCAAATCGGGGATGTTCGGGTTGGCATCTGTGCTGATTTGGAATGGAATGACTCTTTGGTTGATTATCAATTTTACTTCTAGGGTTCTGATGTGCTATTGCAATAAAATATATCAGGGCAGGAAAAAAATCAGGTGTGACAGCACAAAACACAGGGTAATAGAAAGTAATGTTATGTGGGGTTAGTCACACCGGATCTTTTATACTCCTTGCATGTTAAAATTCATTTCGAAGAAAATTCTAAAATTGGGAAGATTAATAGGTAACTTTATTAAGAGTCTGAAATAAACTATATAAAATATTTATAAAGCGAGTCTGTTCTTTGATGCTAAACCCCTTCGATAATACCTGCCTTTTCCAACCACCCACATACCATGGAGAGACAAAGTAAAAAGGGCTTCAATTTGTTTTGCTAAGAAAGGCCAAAAGAAGCCCATTAAATCCGACAGGTCATTTATTCATCAATAATTTCGGGTTAAATTAATTTTGTAACCACTGAGAGTGGGGGATTCGATTCAATAGAGCCCAAAGGAGTACTAAATTAAACAGGAAGGGCTGTCAATGCCCTCCTTTATACGCCCTGGGGTATTTATTTTATGCTAATGTAGAAAATTCAATAGAGTCCGGTTTATTATTATAATCTTTCTATATTATCTTCATTCATATTTATTTATTACCATATTTTATTATAAAATTTTTTCTAACACACAAGTGGCTTGTTAGATATTTAAAAAAATCTTGTATGACTGGTCACACATCACACAGATTTTTCTTACATTTGATAATTGAAAGTTATATTCTGTGCTTTTCACACCAGATTTTTTGTCGACTTATATTTAGTTGTATTTATATTTAGTGCATTAGAATTCAAGAGGTAATTTTTTTTAACACTCAGACTTTTTTCCCACTCACACACACATCGACATACACACCATACAAATGGCTTAAATAAAATCATCAGACTGCCTGGGATCCGAACCCGCAACCCTTGATATAGAAGGTCAGCACGCTAACACCTACACCAAGATCAGAGAGCGATGTAAAATTTATAAACAAAGGAAATTATTTATATTTTGTTACCATGGCAACTATTTCCTATACCAGAGTTGTATTCGCCTCTTGTGTTGGAGGTCATGCCTCATGCGACGACAAAATTTATTTCCATTTAATTGGATATTAATAAATTGAAATAAATAAGAATCTAAATGGCCCCCGATGGCGAAAAAGTCCTTAAATATCACATTATTTTGAGGCCAAAATGAGAATATACATTTTAAAGAGGAACTAAAAAATAATTTATTTATGAATTTTAATCAAAGTCGTTCAAGTTAATTTTGAGAAAATCTAAAAAAAAAAGTTTGAAATAAAGTACTAGATTTTAAAAGCTTCGTGTTACGTGCCAGTGAAGTACGTCTCTTAAATATCAAATTTCAACCTTCTAGGCAAGGGCGGATACAAGAGGGGGGGGTAAAGGGGTAATTACCCCCTGAGATTTGAAAAAAATACTTTTTTTCGAAAAAAAAAATGTATTTTTAATGTAAAATTTTAAAAATTAATACTTAAAAATTTGATTTGTATTTATATTCTGGCAAACAAGTACAGAATGCGCCTTTAAATTACCGAAATTAAGAAAAAAATGTGTGCTGTGCGAACAGTCACTCCAGATTACCCCCCCCCCCCGAGTAACACCTCTGGATCCGCCACTGCTTCTAGCTCTTTTTGTTCTTGAGATATTTTGTTCACAGTCACACAGACAGTACATTTTGCGGGACTCACTTTTATGGACTCAGGAGACTTACCTCAAAATGAGTATTTCCATTAAAATTTTGACATCAATTTTTGACATGAATCCAATGCATTCTCTCTCTATATATTAATATAGCTAAGAGGAAATAAAAGTAATTTTTATATAAAAGTACTACATTCCGGTACACCGTCATTTAAATTTAAAATATAGTTATACATTCCAAAAATCAATGCAGTATGTTGTAAATTATAAAATTACAAGATGATGTTAACTTCTATTTTTGAAGAGTTGTGTAAACCTATAGTTTCCAAATAATAAAATATCTGTTAGAACTTTTATTTAAATACCATAAAAATTTATTGTAATTTTAATTATTATATGTTGGCTCTAGATTAGTATGTAAATTTCAGGACGAAGCGCTTTTGTTAAACTGATTTATTATAATAGTGTTGTTATTGGTGCTGGAGGCAGTAGATAAGTGGAAGGGAGAAATAACAACATGCAATAATATTAGAATCAACTTATGCTATATATTTGCAAATATTACGACCGGATTTTCGCCAGGTCATACTCAGATATGACCATAGGCGCCGGAACTGGGGGGGGGCAAGGGTACATTGCCCCCCCCCTGGCATCCTACAGGGGGAGCAGAGGGGGGCAAAATTTCTTCTTTTTATTTCATTTATTATTAAAAATGATATATTTTTACTTTTGAAAAATAAAATCTTCTAAATTAAAAGAGTAAGAAATTCATTTTTTTCCAAATTTTTTCCAAAATTT